>CABFWB010002572.1:14410-80391 GCA_902151455.1 Timema bartmani | reverse complement strand
CACCAGGTACACTACATGTTACTATATGTCCACCAGGTACACTACATGTTACTATATGTTCACCAGGTACACTACATGTTACTATATGTCCACCAGGTACACTACATGTTACTATATGTTCACCAGGTACACTACATGTTACTATATGTCCACCAGGTACACTACATGTTACTATATGTTCACCAGGTACACTACATGTTACTATATGTCCACCAGGTACACTACATGTTACTATATGTCCACCAGGTACACTACATGTTACTACATGTTCACCAGGTACACTACATGTTACTTTATGTTCACCAGGTACACTACATGTTACTTTATGTCTACCAGGTGTACTACATGTTACTTTATGTTCAGCAGGTACACTACATGTTACTTTATGTCTACCATCCAGAAAAACTGTCTCTTTTTTTTAAAATATATAATTCCTAGTAGACTTTATTAATACAAATAAGAAAATAAAAAGGGTGGGAGAAGGGTGTGACATAATTTTGAGTTGTGAATTTCAAAAAATGATCAGGGGAAAATTCGGGAATTTCATTGGTCAAGTTGAATAGACTTATTTTGCCATTTACTAAAGACGAAAGAAAATTTACATACTAATGAGATGGGTGTGCTTTTTTATTTTTACATGAAGAATTAAATCCTGGCTGAATATTTGATACTGCAAGACTGAAAGCATCGTTAACGTTTTTAAGTTTATTCATATTTTGTTTTTATAACCATCAATATTGAGAAAGTTGCTTTGCATAAATACATAGCACAAAATGGGGCCATTTCAGAATTGATTTGATCCCAAGCCAAAATTTATTTAACCATTTTTTTAGAAACTCAAGTTTTAAACCTGTGTTGTTTGATAACTTGACAAATTTTTCTTGAACTTTTAATGGCAGATGACTGACATCTTTTATTTTAATTGAGTATGGCTTATGAACCCAACTTAGTTTTTTAGAATACAAATTTTAAGGAAAGTATTTCTGAAACTTGTGTCTCTAGGCACTTCAGATGATCAATTATAACTCTTAAGAATAAATCTTTGGGAGGGTTATTTTCATTTATAAAATCATCTGTAGCTGTAAACATTTATAAAGAACCATTTTCCACCCTATTCTTTCATATAGTAAAACTTTTATTTTTTATCTTTTAACATAAATATGCTACCATTTTATTCTTGAAGCAACATGTTTAAATTATTGCCTGGTAGCTTTCTCTGAAGATCTTGGCAGGATCTGAGATTGTCTCGTGTTAGTTTACTATTAGCAGTGATATTATGTTTGGTACCGTGGACTGTTACTCCGTGCTGCATGTGCATTTGACATTTAACTAGTGGGACTGTGAATCCGCACGCGTGTATTTACTCTTCAAATAAGTTTTATTATTTTTATTGCATTATTTTTTATTTTTGACCCTAATTTTTATGAGTGATATATTTTCTCAAATCTTAAGAGATTTTAACTCAATTTTCGCTTCATTATTGGCAGTTTTTGAAAATATACTGCCTCAAAAAGTAGGTGCTTTGAATAAGTTCTATACATTTACTATGAATGGGTTTTGTGTGCAGTGTAATGTATGTGCTTGTGTGCATGCATATACACACACGTATGTGTCTCTAAGTGTGTGTGTGTGTGTGTGTGTGTGTGTATGTGTTTGTTTGTGTGTGTGTTTGTGTTTGTGTTTTGGTTTTGCTAGTGATTTCACACTTGTACACTTTTAGTTACAAGAAAATATCCGGACCGATAGACAAATATATACTACACCAACTTGACAAAGACGAATTCGGTATGTCCAATTATATCGAGGAAGATGAAATTGAAAATCTAGAGGGTTCTGAAGTTCATAAACCCAAAATTAACATGTTTTATATTTAAACAAAATTGGGTGTTGATAAGATGTACGAAATTAAGTGTGTTTATTCTGTATCCAGAATAGCCTGAAGATGGACTTTGGGAGTATTCTTTTCATATCTATATCTGGATATTGCAGGGATAAGTTCATACATAATATGCAAGGATAGTACTATATCCAACGTGGCAAGGAAGGACTTTTGAAAAATACTTGGTAAGGAGCTTCTGAATGGCCATTTGCGTTTGATAACCCAGCAGCAGAAATTTCAGACAGAAGTCAGACTAGTTGAAGAGGGAGCCCGAGAAAGAGGTTAGTTTTGCGATCGGAAAAAAAAAGGCCAACCCGATTTAAGTGCAAGTGTAAAGGTTGCGACAACTATGTATGTTTGTGACACACTGTTTCTTATGTGTGCTTTAAATGTGACAACAAAATGCAAATAATGGACCTACATGAAAAAGATTTAGACAGTGACTAAGGTAATTGGCGCGTTAACTTAGCAAAGAATCTAACTATTTTGTTTGTCTTTAAATTTTAGTTTGATTACAACTTTATTTTTTAAATTGATTTAGTTAATCTTTGTATTGTATTCTATGCACAAAAATGTTTTGTAATCACAAGTTAGTTCATAAGTAAAGTGATAAGTCATTTAATTATAAAAATTGTATTATGGTTATAAGTTACTGAAAACAAATAATTTTAAAAAATCGCAAGAAGATTTAAAGGTTTTTTTTAATACATATAATCATTTAAAATTAAAATCAAGTTTCTTAAATGTTATAAAAGTACAAATAACTGTGCGAAATCCAACCAAATAGTGCATTATGACAGTAGCGGATTCAAAGTCCGCATGCGTGTAAAACCATTGTAGGTGTCCACGGATGCACCAGAGGGTTAAGTTAAAAGGTTGGACTATTAGTAATAATGTATACTAATAAGTTTAAGTAAATTTAATTTGAGAAATGAATAAAAATCAACAGTTAAACAAAAAATTAATCCTTCTTAATGCTCTTTATGATGGGATAGGCAAGAGTGAGCCTAAATATATTTTATAGGTTAAACTTTTTATAATGAATATTTTAATTTTAATTTATTTGGGATATTTAAGGTGCACTTTCTGAACCAACTGATTACATCAGCACACGACTTATAAACTAACTTAATCATAGAACAGACACAACATCCAGCCCCCAGCCGTTTAGTTCATCACTGTGAAAAGTAAAACCCAAATTTCACAAATGATACATTTTTCGGCCATGTCTAACTTACTAAGCATACATGCTACCGACTAAGCTAAGGTGTCGGACGGACTTGTAATGAATACCCACCGCATTGTTTAAAGTTAAGTAAACAACTAAAGTAAGTTATTAGGTTATTAATATTGTATAAGCCCGCTTCAGTGCGCACATGGTCTAAGGGGCCACTCTCACAATAGACTAGACTGCCAATGACAGGGAGATCAGGGTTTTATCCAGATCAGGTGCACTGAGGTTTCTTCTGAATGGTTTTCCACTCTCATTCCATGCAAATGTGAGTGCACTTGCTCTAAATTCAACCTTCCTCATCGCTAACACATTAGAGTAGTTAGTACATAGGCGTGAAACCCAAATGGGTAGTAAGACGCTGTGTTAAAAAAAATGTATAAATGTTGACTATGTAAATTTATGATAATACGAGCACTGAAATAAAATTACATCATAATAAATTAGGCTTTTTTTCTTAGCTGTTGCATTCAAATCCTTCCCTATATCCCCCCATACTCTAATAGCTAGATCTCGGTTTGAATAGTCCTTAGGACTCAAATCATATAATGCTGGCATATTTCATAATAAATCTACTAATTTGTCAATATCCAAATCTTCTGACATGATGAGATTGTTACGAAAGAAGAAATGAAGTAGCCTAAGATCAAACGAGAGCTCCAGAGTTGGCTAACAACACACCACACAGGGTATGCAAACAACAGACAACAATGAACAGAAGAGCTCAGCACATGCGTGGGAAGGTTTTATCAGCCGAGAAAAAACCCATCGGACATATGTTCGATGCCATATGACAAAGTCAGTTCGGTGTGCAGCAAATTATTTAAACACTGTAAAATTCTCCATCAGACTGTCATATGACAAAATGTCATGTCATATTAAATGTTTTCGTCAGATTGGTGGGCGACCGGCCGAAGACTTGGGATAGAGCTGGAGGGATACTCATTGATCTATAGTCCTTCACTATACTAAGGGAAGCAATCTTCACAATAGACCTAACAAAAGCAGTTTTATAAGTAATAGGAAAGAGTCCATTTCTTAAAGTGATTAAAAATATCTGTGATAGTCAATTATTGTCGGTAAGAATATGATAGGGATTTTGTCCATAAGTGCTCTGAGCCTTAAGCAAAATTAATTGTGTCTTGTGGGTTTGGATACAATATTATTTATAGTGTGTCTTTTAATCTTATTGTCGTGTAAAGTGTTCATTTAATTTATAAGGGTTAGGTTTCAAGGTTGGTTCAATAGTTGGGCTATGGCTGACCCCTAATTGACATAGGTCTAAGATATAAAAATGAAATGTTGTTTGTCTCTTTATTGCTCAAACACACCCAAACCACTGAATACTTTTAGGCAACATAGAACATTTTTAAAATGCCAGAAATGTAGTGAGATTACTCCAAATATCTCAATAATTCTTAAATATTTGAAAATTCTGGGTGGAGTTTGGTGGGTAATTTAGAAATTTCCAAAACTTATGTAAAATACTACTTCTCACTCAACCTACTTCAGTGGCTGCATTTTCTAATACTCTTGCAATATACCGTATTTACCCGAATATAAGACGACTCGAAAATAAGACGATACCTATTTTGAGAACTTGAAATTAGGGGAAAATCTTTTTATTAATTTTTAGAGTAGTTAATTTTTAGTCACTAACAATAAAAATTTAAATAATACTATCACATCAATATTATTCATATACTGTACATTGATTAAATTTTTATTGCTGCAATGCATATTTTATTCCGAGTAACATCATTATCACATGAATAAATCAATTATTATTACTATTATTATTATTATGATATTATAAAATATTAAGTTTTAATATAAAACGAATTTAAAACACAACAAAAAACTTTGTCACTCATCATCCCCTTCACTTGTTGCGTCGTCATCGCTTTCACTTGATTCACATACATCATCATCATCACCACTTGATTCACGTCCATCATCCTCACTCGAACTCAGATAGTCTTCTGTTCCATCCAAACTGTTGCTTACACAGCACTTCTTGAACGCTTTTATAATGGATTCCGTAGAAATACTAGTCCATGCTGTTTTTATCCACTGACCAAGTTGTCCAACTGAAGGCTTCTTAATGTTGCCACTGGGGGTTAAGGGGCAGTTCCCAGATAACAGCCACTCTTCATATTGGCGTCGGAGATGGTGCTTGAAAGATTTATTTACGGCAACATCAAGCACTTGTAATTGTGAGGTCATGCCTCCTGGAATAACTACTAGGTCTGTGTTTAAAGAGGCTACTTTATTTTTTACCTTTTCCGTAAGATGACCTCTAAAGGCATCAAGGGTTAGTAATCCTCTTTGCCTTAGTAGGGCTCCTGGTCGCCTGTCCCAAACTTCTTGAAGCCACAAAACCATTAGATCCTCCGTCATCCACCCGGTTTCATTACATTTAAAGATTACCCCACTTGGTAGCTGTTCTTTTGGTAAATTCTTCCTTTTTAAAATAACAAATGGTGGTAGCTTCCTGCCATCTGCCAACACTGCCAGCATGACTGTAACACGTAGCTTCTCATTCCCAGATGTTTTAAAAATAACTGATTTAGAACCCTTTCCAGCCACTGTTCTATTAGCAGGCATGTCAAAATACACCGGGGTTTCATCTGCATTTCCCATTCGACCCAACAAATGATGGTGTTTATGCCGTAATTTAATTATGTGCCTTTGATACTGCACGAGCTTCTCTTCATAGTCCACTGGCAACTTCTGGGATAACGACGTTCTCCTTCGTAAGCAGAGCCCTTTCCGCCTCATAAATCTTACTGCCCAACCAACACTTGCTTTAAATTCCTGTCTGGGTATTTTTCTAATAGTTGCCTCTTCCAATGCTTTCATTCAGATACTTTCTACAGAAATTCCAAAACCCTTACGACGGTTTTCTAGAAGGAATTCGAGAACCGCTTCATCTAATTCGGGGTGACGCCCCACTTTTGGTCCACGAAAACACTTCCTTGTTGAATGAGCACATTTCAGCCGCTCCTTCATACCCCTCCAACGCCGTACATTTACTTCAGTGATTCCATAATGTCGTGCAGCTTCACTATTGTTAGTTTGTTCGGCGAGATGAACCACTCTTAATTTGAAGTTAGAATCATAACTATTACGATGTTCAACACTTGTTCTGCTCTACACTTCCTTTTTTTTTCTGCGTGGTCACCCATTGACTTTAACTTACTTTGACCTTTCTGCAATGAAATAAACTAAATTTTAAAACCAAAGTCTTGTAAAGAACACGTTTTAGAACCACAACTCATAATATGCCAAGCGTCGCCATGCTAATTTATCAACAACTAGTGAAGTCGTGAAGTTGTTAAAAAGTATTGCTGTATCGGGTTTGCTGTAGTACTTCATAGCGATATATCGATAGTAACTATTCGATATATTTTCCCGGACACTTTGTGAAATATCGTGAATGATAAGGTGTAATTATATTTGCGTGTTTAGAATGTTATGAAAATGCATGGTATATGACTAGTCATGTCTAGTTACTTCCTCTTTTATTTTCCGCGTTGGTGTTAAAACTATACATTGCGTTAGTTGTAATGTTTAGGTACGCCATCTTGTTGACTATTTTTACAAATGGATCGAAGATATCAACTGCGATTTAGATGGTGGAACGATAATAGTTGATAGGGAGTGGTTAGAAATCAACCAGTGACAATGCGCCACCGCCATTACAGCATTCCTTCAGTAAATCGCATGAAAGTGTCGGGTATTTTTTAGGCCTACAACCGCGTGGAAAACACAATTTACAATTTTTTCTTTAAGATTTTTTTTCTGTATTTATTCGTTGCTTTACCATCATTTTAACTATTTTAAGTTTCTATTATATTTATTGAGCTATGAAAGTGGCCAACATGGACGTCCTTAGCACAATACATCGTAATTGCCGAAAACAACACACATAAAATATTTAAATATGTGAATATCTGCTAAAACGAAAAAAAATGCTGGTTTGTGTTAGAATTTAAACAAGAACATGCCTTTTCTTTGTAAAATAAATGTATATTGGTATGATACAACATAAAAATCTTGACCTTATACCAACATTTTTCTTCATGCGCGAATATAAGACGACCCCCAACTTTTCGAGGTCGAAAACTGAAAATAAGCCTAGTCTTATATTCGGGTGAATACGGTACTAGACTGCCGATAACAGGGAGTTGAAGTTTCAAAATCTGATTGGATACACTGAGGGTGGTTTATTCTAAATGGTTTTCCACCTTACCTTCATACAAATATAGGTACACTTCCTCTAAATTCATTTTTTCTCATCCCTTGCTCATTAGCTTAATTAGTACATTCATTTTAAAATTGATTATCAGAAAAGGGAAAATTGGGTGCTCCCCAAAAATGTCCTAAAGTAATAGAATAAAACATTTCTTGAATGGTAGAAAATTGAAATATTTAAATACATGTAACATTAAACAACTATAATAGTCTTTGTTAAACTGTGATACTCTTATTTTAAATATGTTTTCCAAACAATATTTTTAGGCCTGATATATTTTTATATATCCATTGATCACTCTTAAGCAAATATTGTGTTCCAGGGATTGAATGTGTTTTTGATCTCAGTTTGTGGGCTTATTAACATTATTTTTTTAAAGATGGTTTTTAGAATTTACTGGTTGACATATTTGTTTTTGGGGTTGGAAATTAAATAAGGAGTACAGCCTGATGTTGAACATCATAATTCGATATAGTGTTGATATTTGTCTGTCTGCATGAACTTTTCAAACCATTCTAAACAGCCTAGAAATCTAAAATTTGTAATCTAAAATTTGGCATGCTGATATTGTTCTCTATAAAAGTCCTAAAATTGAAAATTTAATATGGCGTATTCAAAATAGTTGATCAAATTAGGCCAAAAACATAGAAAACAAACTATACTGTGAACTGTTAAAGTTTTATGTAACTCTCATTTGTTTTAACTCTTTAACAACAAATTATTAATGTTATGTTAATTTTCTTTATTTTTTAACTATAACAAAAATTCGAGAATATAAATATTGTGTATAGAGAAGTTATAATTTAATCTTCAAAAGAAATTCTAGCTTTTAACACATATTATATAGATAATAATCTGCATTTTGATATTGCATTTTAGGCAGCCTACTTTTCATATTTTCTGAACCAAATTAGAAAAATAAATGATTAATATGTATTCTTAATTTATGATTAGGTTACTTTTCACAGTGATTAATTTTATATACTACAAAAGAACAAAGTTACTGTATAGATTCCCCATGTGAAGCATGAATACACCAGCTAGCTTTCTCTGCTTTACTTTTCACTGTGATTAATTTTATATACTACAAAAGAACAAAGTTACTGTATAGATTCCCCATGTGAAGCATGAATACACCAGATAGCTTTCTCTGCGCATTCAAATTTTTATGCTGTTTTCCTTTCCTTCTGGTTAATATAAACAAAAAAAATACCAAATCATAAATTTTTAGAATGTTTGTTGATTTGTTTATTTCCATTAAAACCAAAAAGTGTTCATCGGATTGAGACGAGACTTCTCTTGTACTCTGTATTTTTCTTAGAACCATACCATCAATCTGGCTCATCAACAAGTGAAGTAGTGTAAAAAAAACAGGCATAAGCAGTGAACGTCGTGGTATTGCGGGTACATAAGTTGGCACGTGATGTGGGGAGGGATTGTGGCAAGTCTTTGTTGCTTCTTTAATTTTTGTACACACTTAAAACACTGCTCTCGAAGTTTCATCCTTTTCTAGCATTAGAAGTCATTGAATGTGTTGATGTTTTGTTTGATGTGAGCAAAGCCGCAGGCAAATGATAATAACTATTATAATAAAAGGTTATCATATAGTTTTTAGATTTGGAGGTCTAGATTATTTGAGGAGAGTCCTAAGCTTAAAAAAAATATGATAATATTTGTATAGGGTCCATTGAACTTTAAACTATATTTAAAATTTTACTTTCCCATTTTGAGATTATGATAGATCTTAACATTTTGTGTCTCTGAATGCAAAACAGGAGGCTTACAATATTTTATTAAATGTAGTTGGTGAAATGTAGTTCTAGCCTGTACAACTGTAAAATTTCACAAACTTTCCAATAGTATGAAGTAAAATCAATCATCGTTAATACAAATAAGACTCGAAGATGGTGAAAATTCACCAAAACATGTCGTCGCCATAAAAGAAAAATTAAAATGTAAATAAAATAAGGAGAAGGGAATTAAAATAATTAACTTAAATTATTCATTATTAAAGATTCTAGGATTTAAGTTTGGATTCTAGATTTGAAATAAAATTTATGATTTGTATTTGAAAATTTTTTATTTGACTCATACAGCCTTTAATATAATTATTTTGTCCTTTCATAAAATCGTTATTTGGGTCAAAAGTTTGACATTAGTTTCAATAATATGTATGAATTAAAGTGCATTAAAAATTATATTTAATTAAATAAATATCATAAAATTATTGAAAAATCGTTAACAAATAATATTGAGGGTTTTGTGTGTATATATATGTGTGTGTGTGTGTTTTTTTTACTTTTATTTTTGAACCTTTTTTCTAAAATTCTGTCATATTCATTTATTTCATAATTTAATGGTTCTAATATGCAACAAAATGTTATAAATTCAATCATTCTTATATGAGTTCTGTTTGTCGTTACAAGACGGGAACCAGAGGACACTAAAAGTCAGGATGCGGACCGAGACATCTTTAACGAGAAGCCATCAAAAGAAGACATCATATCTGCAACAGAAGCTTCAGGTACCATTCTGGTTAAAACTAATAGCAAAAACAATGTTGATAAATAAAATATACACTAATCTTCAATTTGCGCCAAACAGCGCTGTTACTATACAATTAGTATTAATGTTAATACAATAAAAGCTTGAAGGGGTATACAAATCATATCCTTTTTACTATCATCATCATCATGATGAACATTTTCCTGCCACTGGTCAGGTCTGTTTGGATGTATCTTTTCTCCCCACCACCTCTCCTCCACAATGACCCAGCCTTCTTCTCTCTCTTACACACTTCTCTTGGTCTCCGAGTCGTGCCTTCTCTCTTATGTCCTGCACTGGCTCCTTGACTTTTCCTCTCACTCTCTCATTTTTCATCCTATCTATTCTTGACACTCTTAAAATACTTGTGAGAAATTTAATTTCACAGGTTTTGATGCTGTCCCTTCATTACCCACATTTCCGCGGCATATCTCAATATTGTAGGTCACTCCTTTACACTTCCTCGGCACATCCTTGCTCCAAATTATACTTCTCCCACTCCTGCTTGCCTCCCTCTCTCACTGATTTATCTTCTGTTTCTTCCACTTCCCCTCCATCTCTCTCTAATTAGAATATCTTTCTTTCTTACATTAAACTCATTCCATACCTCTCCAACTTCCCTGAACTTCTTCCTCCTCATTGGCCATCCACAAACACCATTGCTTTCACGCTTTCCTCCCCTTCCTTCTATATTTCATCCATCATTCCTTGCTTCAGTCCTCTCCCTCACACTACACTCTCCTTAGCGTCTTGTTCCTCACTACATCTGCACACACGGTCATAGGTGTTTTCAACATCTACTGTGGACCTTCCTGGTCAGAAGACTTACTGTTCCTCTCTCAACCCTCCTTCTTCTGTTCCCTTAATTATTTTCTCCTTATTATATTAATTTTAAAATATTGTTTGTATTAACTAAAACTACATCCAGTTTTATAGAAAGAGCCTTTTAGAAAATACTTTTTTTTAACATTGAAAATCATTTAACTATATATTAGTTTTTTATAGTTGGTATAATTTAATATGATATTTATCAAAAGTGACACCTGCAGATAACATAGGATTTGGCGTATGAATACATGAAAGTATATATAGTAATGTAGTAATGAAAATTTGAATGTATATGCCTACTAAGGATATTCGAGATTCAAGGATTCAAGAAAATTTAGGTTTCTAGACTCAGATTAAAAAAAAAAAGTTTTTCAATTTTTGAACTGAAATTTGGCTTAGAGCTATGTTTATTGTTGGTTCAGAACCAATTATCATTATAGGATGAACTAAACAACCAGGCCCCAGACCAGTAATTTAACACTAAACTGAATGTATGAATGTTATAATGAATGGACTATAAGAAAGAAGGTTAACATTTAAGATTATATTTGTATTTTCTGTTATTCTATTATATTTATATTTTTCCTCTTATATTTATAATTTTTTTCCCAATATTTGTATTCAAGGTTACAAAATAATTGATTAGACCCAACTCTAGCTGTAACTGGTACCTGTGATGTTACAGGTGTAGAAAGGCTGTATGAGACTGCTATCCTACACACAGCACTAGGAGATATAACCATCAAGCTGTTTGGCAAGGAATGCCCTAGAGCCGTCGAGAACTTCTGTGTACACAGCAAGAATGGATACTACAACATGCCACATCTTTCACAGGGTCATCAAGGGCTTCATGGTTCAGACTGGGGACCCCACAGGTACAACATGTCAGGGGAACTAACTGGTACAGTTCAGGGACCCCACAGGTACAACATGTCAGGGGAACTAACTGGTACAGTTCAGGGACCTCACAGGTACAACATGTCAGGGGAACTAACTGGTACAGTTCAGGGACCACAGTGGGGATTGTCATTGTAATTCACACGATAATTTAGTACATTTTCCTTAGACAGAAACTCATATTAAAACAATATTAGTGAAGTTGAGTCAAAGCCACCATTCTAATAATCTGAATCTCGAATTTCAAATCCGAGTTCAAATCTTGGAAAAAATTAGTAACTAAATAATAGAAAATACAAATAGTAACAGATAGTTGACAATATTTTTTATAATCCATTTATACATTCAGTTAAATGTTAAATTACTGGTCTGGAGACTGGTATTTATTTATTAAAATTGTAATCTTATGTATGATGGATAGTTACAACACAAATTGTAAAATCTTAGTTCAAATATATACAAAAATTATCATGTATTAGTGTACTTTCTAAATGAACCAATATCTACACATGAATTTATTTATATTTCCTATTATATTCATAACTTTTCCGAGATTTGAAATCGGGATTCAAAGGTAAATTAGAGCTTTGTATTTGTAGAGTAGTGGGTTCGACCCAACTCTAGTAGAAAGCTTACTTTGCTTGGTTCCACTATGGTAAGAGAGGGTCATAGTTAGTGACACTGACTTTTTGTGAACAGTTTTTCACTGAATGTTTGAAAAATTCATTACAAAAGCTCAAAGGAATTATATATTTTTGAGCTCACGAAATAAAATTATAAAGGTATTTATACAGAAAATTGAAGTTCTCTCACGAATTATTAATAATACTCATATTTAAAATGAAATCCACATTTTATAGGCTGAATTTGTATTATGGCCTATAATTGCACCCTTAGATAATAGGTAACAAATGACCAAATGAAATGTTAAACCTTTTATAACTGCCACTACTAGTTTTCACATATTGTTGCAATTTGTTGGTTATCTGAATTAATACATTCATTATTGGTTTTTATTCATTTGCTACAAAAATATGACTATTAAATTTCAACTTTATTTTACATATTAAATGAAAAAAAATGGACACAATTGTATCCAGTGCTAAGTAAAGGGCAAGCCTTTTAATAGCATACTTAGCTCACTTTTGAAGTCAGAATAAATTGCTGTATCAATAAATAATAAATAACACTTTGTAGAGCAAGATTTAAAAATGTTCTTTCATCAATGATTAAGACTTAGTTATAGCAAGAAATATAAAATATTACTAATATGAACATTTGGAAAACTTAACAATTCATTTTCAGGCATTAAGGAAAAGAGTTTTTACACATTTGTTGAACTTTAGAAAGCGTACGACCGGGTGAATAGGAATACATTATGACATGTTCTTAGAGAGTATGGTGAGGATGTATAGCTAGTAAATGCAATTATGCCGGTGTATGACGGAAGTAAAGCGTGTATTAGGGTGGATGGAACTTTGAGCAAATAGTTTAACATTGAACAGGGAGTTAGACAAGGTTGTGTTATGTCTTCATGGTTGTTTAATATAATCACACATTTAGTGTGCAAATGGACATTGTGGGTGTAATAGTGCTGTTATATGCATATAATGCTGTATTAATGGCTGATAATTTAAGTAACTTGTAGAATGCATTAAATAGTTTGAATGTGGCAATAGGCATAATAGATCTTCGTACAAATGTCTCCAAAACTAAAGTGATAGCCTTTGATAAGGAAATGATTGTCAAATAAAACACTGTTAGAATAAACGAAGGAACTAACGGCTCATGGTCAGTGTGTACAACTACTTTATGACCATAAATATACTAGTGGAATTTTTCACAGCCAAAAACAATAGCAAGGAGCTTCTGTTCAATTTGTGCATAGCTGCTTTGGCTTTCTGTGAGTGTAGCAGAAGCATATGTAATTGGGCTATTACTGTGAAAAATGACAGCTCCTACTGCACTTTGTGACGAATCATAGGACAAAATTCGTTTTTTGGACGGATCAAAATAAGTCAAAACAGGTGCATTTGTAATTATTGTTTTGAGATTATTGAATTCTTCATCATGACAATGTAGCGACTACTTTGGCTGGATCCGGTAGCATCCCTTTACCAGTGAAGTGACCTTTTCTTGACAAATTTGTGATTTGCTTAAATTAAACTTCAAATTTACAGATATAACTCTTTCACCAACCTGCTTTAAGATAGAATCGTGTTGTTCTTGGCTAGAAGCATAAATTAACAAATCATCAAAATAAATAATTAAATTGGGAATTCCTTCAAAAAGTTCAATTATAGTTGAGCGAAATATATCAGGTGCTGAGCTTAACCCAAATGGTAAACGTAAAGACCTATAGCAACCCAATGGTGTTATAAATGTACACAATTTTGAGGATTCCTCATCAAGAGGGATGGTCTAAAATCCAGAATTGGCATCTAATGTTGAGAAAAATTTAGCATTCTTTAATTGGGCTTTGACAGTATAAAGTGTAGGAAAAGGATAATGTGAGCTAAGAATAGCTTTATTCAAGTTACGTGGATCTAAACAAATCCTAAGGTTATCATTCTGTTTTCTAATCAGGACAATACTATTCACTCACGGTGTTGGTTCACTCACTTTGGATATAACACTCAACTGTTCCATGTGTTTGAGTTCACTCTCTAGTTGAGTGAATAGAATCCTTCTGACAGGCTCTATAACTGGACTTATTGATTTGTTTATAGATTAATTGCAATACATATTTAAATTTCCAAGACCCTCAAAAATATCTTTAAATGTGTTTACAAATACCTGGGACTTTGCTCCGAGATTAATATTATTTGGTAATGACTGATTTGGATCTATTTGCAAAAGTAACATTATTAATTCTCTTAACTAATTTAAGTTCCACGCACGTTTTAAGACTTGGAATTGTATTACAATCCATCTTAATAATATGGAATTTTATAATAATTTCCTTGTCTTTGATTTGACAATTTAAATCAACTTCACCTCTTACATGAAGTAATTCTTTACTAAATGTCAGGATACAAGTAAACGTAGAGTTTATTTTATTTTGTGATAAATTTAAACTTCTCTAAGTGTTTAAACCCATTACATTAGTCTGAACTCCTGTGTCCAGAATACAACAAAGATCTCTTCCCTCTATTAAAATAGTTATGTCCCATGTTAGTGAATTTACATGTGTGATATTTTCCCGAATATATAATAAACCTAGAAATAGGTCATTAGACTGAAGTGATAAGTTTTTAACTGAAGAATTATTTTTAAAGCATAACTTTGCCTAGTGACCAATTTTATTACAAAAACGACACTTTAGCCTTGCTGCTGGATATTTGTAGCGGTGTTCCTGGACATTTGTAGCGGTGTTCCTGGACATTTGTAGCAGTGTTCCTGGATATTTGTAGCGGTGTTCCTGGACATTTGTAGCGGTGTTCCTGGATATTTGTAGCAGTGTTCCTGGACATTTGTAGCAGTGTTCCTGACCACATCGAGTGCATTTAGACAGTCTTGGACTTCTACCTTGAAATTGACCCGCTGACCTCTTCAGTTGAACCTTTTCCCGTGTTCCCACACAATCTTGATTTGCTGATGAGTTACCTGAAGTAAGCTATGACGGCTGAAGTTTGGACATTTCCATTGTTTTGGCAAGCTGGACAGCTTTATTTAAAGTAATTTGACCCTCTTTAATTAGGCATTGTTTTATGTCATTGTAAGAGTAGCTGAGACCACAAGTGAAAATATGTTTCACTAAACTTTCTCGTAAATCATCAAATTCACACGAAAGACTGAGATTTGTTAAAGCTGTGACAAAGTCTTCTTGTGTCTCATTTTCCTGCTGACGACGAGTGAAGAATTTGTGACGTTTGAATGAAATATTGGCCTATGGTGTGGAATATTCAATAAATCTTTGGACTAGTTCATTATATTTCACTTGGTCATTGTCTAGGTTGAAAGAATTAAACACTTCGTGAGCGTCTGGGCCTAGGTGGTGCTAAAGTAAAGCGACCTTGCGCGGGTCATTTTCTTTGTCCAGACTTGTGGCTCGTAGGAATATGGTGAACTGCGTTGACCACTTTTCCCACACATAAGACAAATTCGGACTTTTTAAGTCATTCGGCTGAATCGTTAACGTAGCTGCTAATTTGGGTGACATTGTGGCGTCGGCCATTTTATAGTTTTAAATTATTCAACAATGAATGTGAACTGACTAGTTATGTAATAACTGAAAGATAATTAATTATCTTCCATTCTTGACTTTTGACACCATGTTATATGGTGTGTTAAATAAAGACAAAACAATACAGCTCAGTATGAAATGACTTGACAGAATGCCTCTTGTCGAGGTCACTGAACATTATCGTAAAGTAATGTAGGTTCAGTGTTACCAACTGTCACACAACAATTATCTTACAATACACACCCCCAATTAGTAATAAACTTGACTTTATACAAGAACAAGACAAGAACTTAGAGCGCTATTCTACCCAAAAAAATCTCACTGTATCAGGTGACATAAACATTAACATAACAGACAAAAATAACCCAGACCATACCAGGTATGAAACTATAGTGTCAGAAAATGCCCCAAAAAAAATTGTAACAAATAAAAGTTCTCGGAAAGAAGTTTGTGAAGTCCACTTAGATTAGTTATTGAACATCTATTTAACCACACATCAAAAAGTCACTATGCAGTAGTATCTAGAATAGTTAGTATAAAAATACACCAAACAAGTTTTATCCATCGCCCGCATTCAAAATACTTAAAATAAACAAATTCTTTGTTAAATAAATTTAAAAAAGTTGATTGGAGAGAAACCAGATTACAGACTTAAAGGAATTGAAAACAAAATATGACAACATAATTTGGACTTTTAAGGAAGTATATGATATAACAGAGTGGTTCCAATTAACAAATGGAGTCAAGCAGGGAAGTGCCCTCTCGCCATTACTAACATACTATGATGGAAATGATCATGACTTGATGGTTTGGGAGGAAAGGAACAGTTGCAGGAATGTAACAAGGAGGGAGGGAAGTGTGGAATGATATTTAGTATGGTGAAAAGAGAAGTGATGCTAATGACGAGGCAGAGAACAAGGCCAACAGGTGTGTAAGAGACCTACTGTGGAAAATAGAACACTTCATACCCATACTAACATATGCAGTGAAAACATGGACTTTGGATAAAAGAGAAACAAGGATTAGGAACCAAGATGTAAGGTCAAGAGTTGGGGTACATGAGATGGTATGAGGATGGAAGGTCAAGAGTTGGGGTACATGAGATGGTATGAGGATGGAAGGTCAAGAGTTGGGGTACATGAGATGGTATGAGGATGGAAGGGAAGAGGAGTTCGAGAAGATTAGTGGATATGAAGTATGTAGGGAAGAGATGGGAGGAACTGTGTGAGTGAAAATGTAAGATATTGCAGGAGGAAGAATGATGGAAGGACAGAGGGAGATGGAAGCATTTTACTAAACAAATCCGGCCACAGGTTGTTAACTGTTGTTGATTATTATGATGATGATGATGATGATGATATAACAAAATGGTCAATCTCAGAACAAAATACAACCAACAATATTTAGTTTAATACCTGCCTTTGTGGTTGCTGTCAACCTGGTGACCATTCATTCATATTCTGAGTGTTCCTGTGGTGAGGCCAATGTATCCAGCAATGCACTACTTCTCGACACAGTAATTTACATTGCATGTGGAAAGAATGTCAACTATTTGAAGAATGAAGGGGGAGACCAATGATACACATTATCAGTCGATATCTTGACGTTATGGAGTTTACACTCCAGTCATCTTAACAAGGTCAGGACTTTCAGTAGTTTTGTCTAGGATTTTTTAACTTTATTTTTACCTCTTCCTGGCGTGTAAACTCCGGTCAGCTTACCGAGGTCAGGACTATCAGTAGTTTTGTGTAGAATGTTTTTACTTTATTTTTACCTCTTTTGGCAAACATTACAGATACCTAATCAACTTTAAATATAAGGTATATAAAGTGTTTTTAAAATTGGCTTCAAATAAGCGTGCCAAGCCAACTATTCCCATTGAAAGACGCAAAATTATTGCAAATGTAAATTGATTTTTTTGAGAGTGAAAAACTATCAGGACATTATAAGCACCCTGTTGAAAGAGTCAGAAAACATGCAACAGAGGCTTCAGGAAAATCAGAGCAGACTATTTGTAAAATTCAAAAGTAAAGAAGTATGGAAAGTGGGACAGAAACAAAACTTTCAACTCCAGGAAAATTGTTCTTGGTGATTTTGACTTAAACAGAGGTTCTACTTGGTTAAAAAGGAAGTACCAACTTTAAATAAATTATTAGCGGTAGTAAAAGAAGAAATAAATTTTACTGGGAGCAAAGAAACATTGAGAAAAGCATTGAAAAAATGAGGTTTAAGTTTAAAAAGAGTAAAATTAAAAGACTAATTTTAATGGAGAAAAACTAAATAGTTGCATGGAGGACTGGATATTTAAGAAGAATGAGAGAAAATTATAAATGAGGGGACAAAAAACATCCTGTTGTGCATCTTGATGAAACCTGTATTCATCCCTCGTACACTGTGAGTAAATGTTGGCAAGACCCAGAAACAACAGAGTATTGAGGACTGAGGTGGATTACTGTCCATGTCGGCTCAGAGCAGGGGTTTGTATCAAATGAATTTATTATTTTCAAATCAAAAACAAAAAGTGGTTACTATCACAATGAGATTAATTTTGAAAATTTTTCTAAGTGGGTGAAAGAAAAACTTATCCCCGACCTTTCTAAAAATAGCCTAATTGCAATGGACAATGCACCGTATCATACTGTTCAAATAACTAAACCAGCAACAATGGGATTTCGAAAGGCTGAAATGCAGCTGTGGTTGGACACAAACAGTATTGCATATGAGGAACAGATGACGAAAAGTGAGCTCTTGGAACTAGTCCGCTGTCGATTTAACTCTCCCAAATTTTCCATAAATAATTTATTCGATAAACCTGGGCTCAAAGTTATTAGGTTACCTCCATACCATTGTAACCTTAACGCTATAGAATTGATTTGGAACACGGTGAACCTACACAAGCCCAGACAATCATATCCTATCACTAGAAAACCATTAACGAAAAGGCTTTGATGGCGTCCTACTTAGTCAGTTACAGAGTTGCTCAAGCTGGTGAAGCCCAAACCATCGCCGAAAACCTTATCAAGCCTTGCTTAAAGGACACAGTTCCATTGTCAAATAACACAATCTCGTGACAAATCGAGGTATTAGCAGAGGATGTGAAAGCTACTTTACTTTCACGAATAAGGTGCACTCAATTTTCACTCCAAATGGATGTGGCTGTGTTGGCAATTTTAACATAATTTGGGTGCTACCAATACTTGGTGTCTTTACAAGAGGAGCTGTTTTTCTTCAGTGTGTTACCGACTAATATAATTACTGCTGAGATTTTCAAATTAATTGAAGAATTTTTCACAGTGAGTAGCATCCCATGAGATAATTGCGTTGATGTGTGCACAGACGGTGCAAAGGCCATGACTGGGAAGATGTCTGGTGATATCTCAAGAATAAAATAAACAAGTCAGGGAGTGCACCGCCATATCTTGCTGTGAGAAAAATGACACTCTCCCTAAAATAAGTTTTGGACATAAGCATGAAAATCATTAATTTTATCAAATCACAACGTAAGAATACAAGGCTATTCAAAATGTTGTGTGATGACATGGGGAGTCTACAAACGTCTTTACTTCTTCACACAGAAGTAAGGTGGCTTTCTAGCGGCAAAACTTTGACTTGGCTCTTTTTTTAATGAGGGCTGAGGGCTTAAATGAGTTTTACGTTTGCCTGATAAGCTATGAAAGAAAACTTTCGGGTTGTAAACTTATATTCTCCTGTTTTGCAAAAGCCTGACATCGCAACATTATGAATGCTTGATTGATTTGACATCAGATTCTGCAACTAAGAAATCACTATCAGAATCTTTGTGTCATCTAAAAGACGATCTTTCAAGTTTGTCAGATAAAGTTAAAATCATCCTTATACCCTTTGCACCAACTTGTGAATCAGGATTCTATGCTTATGTGGCTACTAAAACAAAATACAGATCCCACCTTAATGCAGAGCCAGATATTAGGTTGCAGCTGTCCCAAATTCAACCAAATATAGCCACTTTGTCCAAAGTAAAACCGTCCCATCCCTCCCATTAGAATCTAAGTTCGTGGTATATACTTTATGGTGTGTTTTTTTATGCCAAATCTATGTTAACATATTGTTGATTTACAATACCTGCTTTTAATTTGTTATCAAATGTGTTACCATAATTTATGTTTATTGTTGTTTTTTATTGTTTATGTAGTTAAGTAAGTTTCTTATTTCTCTGAAATTAGTGGATAAAATGAAATAAAACTTGATGTTTAACATGCCCAAATGCTTAAAAATGTGTTTCCATCATGAATACTGCTGTCATACGGTTTAGTGCCTATGTAGAGGACAGGTGAAAATATCGTCAGCCTTAAGCCAAAAACACATATGTGCATAGTTGATGTTTTGAGAAAACGATATTTAAAGTTATAATTTTCAAAATTTAAGCTTAGATCAAAATTTAAGCTATTTAGATCTCAAAAAAAATGTGTGCTTTTGCTGTTAGGTAAAAACAGCAAAAAATGCACATATGTGCCTTTGGCATCAGGCCAATGATAGTCCTCCATGACGAATCTTTCTCCTGAAAAGTGCTCCACAGTTCAAAAAGTTTGGGAACTACTGCTCTAGAGTGATCACAGTGCTTGACCATGAGATTCAATGTTTTCTGTGTCAAGTATTGCATTGTAGCTTGTGTATGAGATTGTTTGTGTAGCAGTCATAGTGGCCTTTCATGGGGTATTCCATTTGTGTAAATCTGAAGAGGTGGAAGGTTGGTGATTCCAGCAGGTACTGCATCTCGGTTTTTTGCAGGGGCCTGATGTTGTTTGTGGCCGGGTCGGGCAATTTGGGGTGAACCAGAATGTTTCAGAGACTAGGGGAGTGTTTGAATGGGTTTCTTGGAGCACTGTTAAAAATATTTTGTTTGAGAGGTGATGAGGTTAGGATATTGTAGCCTGTGTTTAGGATAAATCTGAGTTTGTCTAGTCCTTCATAATACTGTGTCATGAGAGGCGTGTCATTGGAAGGTTCTTCCTTGATAGCCTCGTGATTAGATAGGGTAGTGGATTCATACATTGCTTCAAAATGATTCATACTATGCAAATAAGCTTCTGACAGAACTGAAGCGCAAAGATGGCAGTGGTTTTAGAAACTTCACTTGCCTGTCTCGTACTAATTTTGAAGTTCATTTACAAAAGATTGGTTATAGGATGGTGAACAACTGGCCTGGCCTACGGTGTTTTCTGTCGACAATGTTGACCAGGGCAGCCCTTAGAGGTGTGCAAACAAGGTATCATGAATTTGTGGGCCCGGCGCTTGCTTAGGTGAAACCGAGAAAACCCAATTTGGGGTGGGGAATTTACGCTTGCGCGATGTTATAGTAGGCTCCCTGTATAGGCTTACAAACATTGTCACAGTGTAAAACCAAATAAAAACATAATCATGTGTTATGGTTTATTGAACGAGGGAAGCAAATTTGCTGTTTAGACTCCATCAATTTGCATTTGCCTTTCTGTCTGTGGTGGATATATCTCATGATAACTTTTGAACACATTAACAGATTTGATTCAAACTTGGCATAGTGGTTCTTTGTACCTCTATACAAATCACTTTTATTGGGGAAGAAAATGGAAATAAGAGTTGGGAAGAAATCAATCTTTATGTGTACAAAGCACTGCTAACTTTAATTACTACTATTTAGGGCATTTCCCTTATACTTAATACGACTGGAAGTTAGTATATAGGTGCAAACCACTGTAATAACACTACACAAAAATTAAGTTTTTTGATATTATATTAGTGGGAGGGAGTGCTTCTAGGCAGCTATCTGGGGGTTCAGCAAACACGCAAACAAAGTTTCTTGTAATTCATTTGAAATGTGTAACAAGAAACTTCCTCACTGGGTAACACAAGGGAAACACAAAAAAAAAAGTCCAGGCAATTTGAAAACATGGAAAATTTTTGCAAGCAATGCTTATTGGAAAATGTTTCCAAGTGTGTACTAGGCCTAAGCTAAAGCTTAAATCGAAGCTGGTATTATTTTTTAAACTTTGCATAATCCTATGTCTTATGTCTGTTAAAGATAGTGAGATGCTGTTGTTTGTGTGACAGGTACTGGGACAGGCGGGGAGAGCATATGGGGGGCTGAGTTTGAGGACGAGTTCAACTCATCTCTGAGACACGATCGTCCGTACACAGTGAGCATGGCCAACGCAGGACCCAACACCAACGGCAGTCAGTTCTTCATCACGCTCATCCCTACGGTGAGTGACACTATATAGATACTGGGCAACTCTCTGTATTCCATTTAAACACCATGCTGATGAACTAGTGCAACCTTTTTAACTAAATCATGTACCAAATATCTGTTTCAACTGAAACAAAATGGCCAAATGGAAGAAACATTTGTTTATGTGACTGATTGTTGGTCAGTGTTTAATATTTCCTGTTGATCATTACTTCTTCGAACGGGGACTTGCAACAAACTCTTAACTTTTCATTTTCAATCGTGTTGATGTTGCTCTATGTATCCCCAGTGGAGACGCAGCTTGCTGTGTGCCCTAACAAATACTCTCCTTCATAATTCTTCACTTATATCATGCCCCTGACGTTTCATCAAAATTTTTGGGTCAAAAAAGTGTGAGCTGTAATATGTTTTTTATAATAAAATTGCTTAAAACTATGTTTTCCTATTTTATCCCTTTCATATTTTTAACATACTATCTAGCATTGATTCTCAACTTTTTTTGCTCATGACACACTGAATGTGCTCGTTGGCAACAGTGTGGTATATTTGTCTGTGCATTACATTCTCTAGAAAATATATCTTAAAGCTATCATAAATTTGTCTTTATATTTCTTTTTAAAAATTATCATTAAATTAAACTATTTCTATGTTGTTTTTTTATATAAAATAGCATAATGTTGTGGTGCACCCTCTAAAAACTGCTGCTTACTGTAATATTTACATTTTAATGGTGTAAGTTTGTGCAGACAGTTAATACACGCTCGTTCACGTTGTTGCAGCCTTGGTTGGATAACAAGCACACCGTGTTTGGCCGAGTCGTGAAAGGGATGGAGGTTGTTCAGAACATCAGTACCGTCAAGACGAACCCCAAGACTGACAAACCATATGACGATATACAGATTGTCAGCATCACCCTCAAGTGATGATATGTTGTGTCTGTACAAGTCATATGAAGTCATACCTAATATCAACTTCACTCTAGAGTGAAGTATAAAGACACCGACTTTTGAGAACTGTTTTTTCACTAAATGTTTGAAAAATTAAAAGCGCCAAAACTTGTTTCAGGCTCAAATAAACTATTACATATTTTTGAGTTCAGGAAATAAAAATGATAAAGGTAATTTATACATAAAAACAAAGTTCTACTTTTCAAACATTGTTCTAGAGACTTTTTGTTGTATTTTATTAATTATGTAAATAAATACTTTAATTATTTATTTTTATTCATTTTGCTATACAAATATGACTATTAAATTTCAACTTTATTTTACATATTAAATGAAAAAACAATGGCCACAAATGTATCTAATGCTAAGGAAAAGGTAAGCCTTTTAATACCCAACTTACCTCACTTTTGAAGTCAGAATAAATTTCTGTATCTCTCAATAAAGATTAACAAAAATTATAAAATCTTACTAATATGAACATTATGAAAGCCACAGGCAATACAGGAAGTATTAGAAGTGTTTGCTAGTACTTTTTAATGATAATATAGTGCACGATCGCCCCTTAAAGTCACACTACTAGCACCGTCGTTGCTCTCATACACCTTTGGAGCACCATAACTAGCTATCAAGGAAAATACTGTAGCAGGTGGAAAAGGGGGTGACAGTTGTAAGACATAAAAATAATTTAAAGATAGAATTTAATGAACAAGAACTGAGAGATAACATTTAATATTAATATACCAATTATTTTATTTCTGCCTGAGATTAGCGTGTAATTGTAAGTTAAATCTCTTTCCTTAACATGGAAACTCGGTGGCTTGTGTAAAGAGAACAACAGTTTGTTAGCAAGGTACATAATCCAGTAGTAGTGAGTATCTATACAACTAATTACAAAAACAGAGTAATCACTCTAAAAATAAATATTATAATAAACATAAACAGTCTATTAGATTCTAATGTGACTATAACAGGGTGTCCAGCCAAACCATATTTTAAAATTCCCTGACTTTTCCAGGTTTTCCAGAGCCAAACTACAAATTTTCCAGTCCCAATATTACAAACACTATTTTATTAAGATCACAACTTGATGCAATAATATTTCTAAACACATCCACACTTTGAAATTGTGACATTCTATGAAGGGTTACACAACCTAAAGTGATGAGCTCTTGGGTAGAGCGATCCGAGTTAAATTTCAGTGAGATTATATTGAAACATTAAAATAGTGCTTTGCACAAATACAGTTTAAAATATAAAGAAGCGAAGTAGAAGAATGGAAAGATGGATGACACACAAAAATCCCATGACTTTGAGAATTAAAATTAGTATGTTCAACTGTGTTAAAAGAAATTGTGGTATGTATTAAATCGTAGAAAAATGTAATTTTGACTAGTGTTAATAAAATTTTAGTTTTTTTTAGTGACTATGTGAAAATTCTTTATTTTATTTCTGCCTGAGATTAGCGTGTAATTGTAAGTTAAATCTCTTTCCTTAACATGGAAACTCGGTGGCTTGTGTAAAGAGAACAACAGTTTGTTAGCAAGGTACATAATCCAGTAGTAGTGAGTATCTATACAACTAATTACAAAAACAGAGTAATCACTCTAAAAATAAATATTATAATAAACATAAACAGTCTATTAGATTCTAATGTGACTATAACAGGGTGTCCAGCCAAACCATATTTTAAAATTCCCTGACTTTTCCAGGTTTTCCAGAGCCAAACTACAAATTTTCCAGTCCCAATATTACAAACACTATTTTATTAAGATCACAACTTGATGCAATAATATTTCTAAACACATCCACACTTTGAAATTGTGACATTCTATGAAGGGTTACACAACCTAAAGTGATGAGCTCTTGGGTAGAGCGATCCGAGTTAAATTTCAGTGAGATTATATTGAAACATTAAAATAGTGCTTTGCACAAATACAGTTTAAAATATAAAGAAGCGAAGTAGAAGAATGGAAAGATGGATGACACACAAAAATCCCATGACTTTGAGAATTAAAATTAGTATGTTCAACTGTGTTAAAAGAAATTGTGGTATGTATTAAATCGTAGAAAAATGTAATTTTGACTAGTGTTAATAAAATTTTAGTTTTTTTTAGTGACTATGTGAAAATTCCAGAAATGTAATTAAATTCCCTGACATTTCCATGACTTTTCCCTGACCAAGCAAATTCCCTGACTTTTCCCAGTTTTCCAGGTTTTCCAGGTCACTGGACACCCTGTATAAGCCGCGTGGGACGCTAAACACCCAACACTAGAACAAGCTACACAACTAATGCCACTAACCAGATTATAGCAAAAGCCAGTTATTCAAAGGTCACTGTCTATTTCTTACTTTACACCTGACTTGCTAGTTAATACACAGCCTACGGCTAATGTATATAGTTTGGATTAGCAAGCCTAATTAAGCACTCCATCCAAGCAAAGATTCAATCAAGTAGAATAAAACTTATACTACGTGACTACTGACTGCCATGAAACCGACATGGAATCAATCTGGTTCATACTAATGGACCCTACAACATCTCAAAGTTATAGCAAACTAACTAATCACATGTTCAAGCCCAAACACAGGATTCTTAGTATGGTCACTAACAAAACCTACATTAACATAATCAAAGTAATTAAATAACCTAACCCAGGTATTTACGAGAACATTATTGGTAGCCACCCCTTCTGCGACGAGCGGGCGAGACCATCCATTCCTGCATGATGTCTTGACTAGACGAAGAGTGTGTCCTATTGTTGGGATAACCCAGACAATCAGGGGGGCAAGGATCATGACTCCTCCCTCAGCGAATGAGCTAGAACAACCTAGTGCCAACGGTCAAGTGCAGGTGTATCTGGCGGCCTGCATGATGCTCCATTCAGTTATTTTATTTCTGGTGTTTACTCCATTGAAGCAGGACGTCTACGGTCAGCGTGATGGACAACCAAGAAAATATGGTGAATTCAAGACAGAAGGATAATATCAGTTGTTTAAACTTCATTGTAGTGGGTTAAATACTTTTATCCCAACACAATAGTATTACTAAGAAAATAATCATTCCAGAATAGGTTGATATTGACTTTGAGCCACTGTGTGTGTAACGGATAGCTGTAGTGATCATTCTGCGAGTGTAGTGAGCTTACCCACCCCTGTAACTGGAATGTGGACGTAGGGAGGCGGGGGACACACAGGTGCAAATAGCCAGGTAGCAGAGTAGTCTTCTTGTGAGTGGGTTTGGGACTGCTCTTGTTAAACTAGAGTCGTGGACACGGAAACCAAGTATAATATACGTGTATATATTGATGTGTAATAGTTGTACTAATATTTCTACTCTTAAGAACACGCTAGATTTGCAATAAAGAACCTTCTGCACTCTGTCAATTATCTACACTCCTACAATAGATGGGGTATAGCTTATCAACATGAGTGGGGCCACAGAATACTATATTCAAAGAAATAATCATATATATCTAAGAAATTGATTAAAGCACAAACTAAACATCATAATTTACCTCTTAATGGTCTCACAAAATATAACTTAACTTCAAAAATGGTGCATTTGGAATTTATTCAAGTGATCACTGGACATCGCTGGTGTTATTACAATTGATATGCCCTTATTCTAAAAGTTTGTTGTTTTCTCCAGAAATCACTATCATAAAAGGGTGAAGGATCTGGTTGAGGGGGTTAAAATGAAATGGAGATGCAAGGGAAGGACTATCACTTTTGGCGTATATAATTTACCCCCTTTAGTGAATCACATTTGCTCTAAATCAAGTATCACTTTTGTCCTTCCAGTTCGAAGCCCAATATCTCTGGCTGCTATGATGCAAACTTAAGAAATATATCTGAGAAATGTTGGTTGGTTAATCCTCAAACCAAATTACAAAACACTAAAGCTTTGCTTTCTCCCCAAACAACAAAATAAGAAATGAAGTGAGAGAAAACACTAAAGTTTTTGGGTAAAAACCCCAGGTGCCCAAAGAAAATTTCTTATTAAACCAATCAGAACATACGATGAAAATTATTTAAACCCGCTTGTGTGCTCACATTGTCTAAGGCAAGGTTCACAAATTCACAGAACGCTTGTCACTAATCCCTTTATATTACTATTTGTCCAATAATCATATATGAACACAAAACATCATTTTTAGTGTGTTCATGATTTGGAACAACAAAAGACACATAAAAACTTTTCAAATTGTGATATATATCTAGTTTACATTAAATACTTAACTGTGGGAATTTTTATTTACATAATTTAGTAAATACTGTTTTAAGTATTTTGCTAACCTACATAAACATCTGAGAAAATATACTATAAACGTCAGGATCTTCTGGTCTGATTTACCTGTTTTGGGGAGGTCAAGACTAGAATTTCAGACAAATGTACAAAGGATGGGATTTTGAGCTTCGAGCCAAGCTCTTAATTAAATCTCGAGATCAAGTTTGAAAGTTTTGTAGGCGCGTCATTTTATAGCTTCTTTGAACCTTGATGGTTTTCCACATATCCTTCATCAAATGCTGATACATTTCCTCAATCTTCATCCCTCACCACTAGCATAATGCAAGATGCACTAAAAAAAATGCATAGAATATAAAACAACACAAATACCGAGTTTGTGAATCTGGCCCTTGGACTAATTTGAGTTGAGATCACTGGTCTAAGGCAGTGGTTCCCAAACTTTTTTGCTCGTGGATCCTTTTTGGTTTTGTAAGATATATCCACGGATTTCACACCCTTGCTTGCATAAAATACAGTGTGTCTGGATGATTGCTACTCAAAATTTAAAAAGTATATCAAAATATATTATTTTTCCAGAGTGACACAAAAATTATGCATGCAATAGTATACTAAGTAAACATTCAATCTTACTTTGTAGGGTTCTAGTGTGAATAATGATGTTGTTTCTTCAGCTCACAAAGTCCTTTAAATTTAGCACCGCGTCTTACTACCTGTTCGGGTTATAAGCTTAAGTACTAATTACACTAATGGATTAGGAATTGGGAAGGTTGGATTTAGAGGAAGTGAACCCGCATTTGCGTGGAGGGAGAGTGGAAAACCATTTAGGAAAAACTACCCCCAGTTCACCCGACCGAGATTCGAACCTCGATCTCCCCGTCCTCGGTGGTCTGGCTCAACACGACTAGCGCGTTAGCCAACTACGCCACCTAGGCGGGTAGTCCTTTAAAGCTGGGAGAGATTGTAGACAGCTCAATGTTATTGCGTGTTATTTCACTCATTTTATTATATCAACGACTAAACATACAAGGAGAGGAGCTCACAATAACAGTTATTAAGAATTTATATCCACAATGTCATGAAGACATACAAACAAATTGATTAACCCTAATTAATATATAAATAACACGAGCACACGGTACCTAACAAATGCGGCGAGTACAATGTTGAGCACGAGTGATAAAGACCATGTCCCTAAACTGCAATTTGTATTTATAGACGTTTGAAATAACACTAAAATTAGTGGAATAACTCACAGTCCTGATAGCAGGTGTCCAGGAGAGGGGAAAATTAAGGAGGAAATTAACAATTTCACTTCAACTACGATTCAGCAAAAAAAATTACCTTAACATGTAAACTGAGGTGGCTCAATCGGACAGTAAAGATATATTCAACAGGAGGTCTCTTGGCTAGATATTCTATGTCATATGAACTAAATGTATAGTCAATTAAATAAGTTTCAAGATTATTTTTATCAAAATATTATTGGGAACCAATGGTTTAAGGTATCACTCTCGCGAGAGGCTGGGCAGGAAGATAAGGGTTTAAATCCTTGTTGGGTGTACGAAGGCTGGTTTTTTTTAATGATTTTCAATTCTCCCACCAGGCAAATGCAGGTACACCTCTGACACATTAGGGTATTTAGTACACAAGTCACAAAGGGAATTAGGAAAACATAATAGGACCATATTTTACAACTCTTTCAATGGAGTAAGGCTGAGAAGAGTCTTACCTTGCATGATTCCACTAAAGTACCATAGTGTACTACATCAAGGTAAGACATTTCAGGGTAAACAGAGTGTACATGGAGCGAGTGTAACAACCATTAGCAAAAACTATACTCACTACTCCCAACAAGGATTTGAAACACAAACTCCTAGGCTCCAACAATCCATGTAACCACTTAGACAGATTTTTTAAAAAGTGACGGTGGTTGTGAAGGGTAGTTTAATAAAATAAAATTTAAAAACTAATAAACGAAATATGAAACATTTAAAATGTTTTACTGGTTGTGATTCTAACATTTGTTGATAGGGTAATAGCCTCGTTAAAACAACAATTTTATGAACTTTTTTATGTAAGTGTTATTTCTAATTTTAAAACTGTTATTTCAATATTTTTTTACTTTTTTTTTTCAAAAATACAGTATTTATTTATAAAAAGGATTGTCATTCTTATTTTAAAAAGTGTGTTGTTTTCATATAATTTTAATGTGGTATTTATAATTTACGTTTATTTTGACTTGATATTTTAAATATACGGTTTTACTTTTAAAATTAACAAATAAATACTCTTTTAAGATTTTTAAATTAAGAATGTACTGAAACTTGAGAACTTTTTGAAATAATTGACTTTAATGAAAAACCCAAGCGCGCAGACCCCTACTGTGTTGACATTTTTAAAAATATTTACTCTGAGGATGTTATTAACTTTAAATCTTCTGACATCTTCCTTATTATCAAGTTAAAGTCACTTTCCTGGAGATAACAATGATGTACCAAAACATGTGAAAATATAATTTCCATTCAATTCACTGGATCCCAAAGGATTTGTCATATAATAAGACTTAGGATTAAATTAAAAATTATATATTCATTAATCCACATATAATATAATATTTCCTGTTCCTTTGATTATTTTACTATGTCAAAATCTTAATTTGATTTTACAAATAATTACTTAGTTTAAAAAAATTGAACTACCCGTACTTTACAATAAACCACCTTTTTTATTACTCAAATATAATAGGATGTATCTTCACAAATAATTTTTAACATGTCAAGTAATTTCATGTAAACGTATCCTTGATTGATACATATTCATGTCTTTAGTAACATATACATTGAATTTATACACTTATGTACTAATTACACTGGTGGTTTAGAGGCTATGAAGGTTATATTTATGGGAAGTGAAACCGCATTTGCATGGAGCCGCATTTGCATGGAGGGAGAGAGGAAAACTATTTAGGAAAACACCACCCTCAGTATACCCGAACCTCGACCCCCAAGAATAACGTGTTAGGCAATGCGGCCACCAGAACGGGTCCACAAATTATTTTTCTCTTGCTTATTCATATTTTTTAATGTAGCTAACCTATTTACAATTCAATTAATTTGTAATGTTTGATGACATCCTTAATTAGTCTAATGGTGTCCGCATGTCCTGTGATAGGATTTGAATCTTGGTTGGGTATGCTGCCGGTACTTTTTCTTTAAATTGTTTTCCACTCTGACTCCATTCAAATGCATGTACACTTAATGTAAATGCAACCTTCCTTGTTCCTCACACATTAGCGCGAATGGAAGATTTTAGAATTTTGTTCAGGGTGTTAATTGGCAAACCCAATGAGAAGAGATCATTGGGAAGAACTAGACAGAACTAGCATAAGATAGGGTTAGGGTGTTATGAGATGGACTAAATAGAACTAGCTCAAGATAGGGATAGGTTGTTATGAGATGGACTAGATAGAACTAGCTCAAGATAGGGATAGGGTGTTATGAGATGGACTAGATAGAACTAGCTCAAAATAGAGATAGGGTGTTATGAGATGGACTGGATAGAACTAGCTCAAGATAGGCTGGATTGAACTAGCTCAAGATAGCGATAGGTGGTGTACTTTTGAGTTCCTAATGCTATGAGTAAGTAAGATTTATATCCATAAGTTACAGCTGCATTTCCCAGATAATCACAAGTTCCACACGGACACTATTGAAAAACATGTAATTTAAAAGTTTGGTTTTCATTAAAAAAATATGTTTTCCTACCTGTTAAGGTTATATGCATGTATAATAATTACTCTATTGGGGTAGGGATGAGAAAGGAAGCAATTTAGAGGTAATCTACTCGCACTGGCATGGAAGAAGAGTGGGAAACCATTTGGGAAATATCACTCTCAGTAGATCTGACCGAGATTCAAACCCCTATCTACCAGTTTCAGCCAATCCAACACAAGAGTGGCGCCTTAGACTATTCAGCCACTGGAGCGGGTTAGTTGCTTATTTACAAGGGAAATATTTTGTTTGTTGTAAAATATCCGTAAACAAGATATTTGGTTGGTGCTGAGACAATGTACAATGAAAGTGTTGAGGTTGTACAATGAAAGTGTTGAGGTTGTTACAACTACATTTTACTTCATTTTGCCAACACTCCAACAAATAGAAAATAATGGTATCATCGCTTAGCAGAGATCAAACAGGTAAATATTTCACTTACTAACGTATTTCTTACTTTCTCGCTATCTTACAGGTAGAGAAAGTATTGTGATCGTTAAAAAAAAAAATCAAACTCAAGTTTTTGACGGATTTCGATGTCTCATGACACCCCTAAAAAGTGGTATTTGCAATGTTGTCAGTCTGTGTTTGTTTAACCTTAAGATTAAGAGTAGTTTAATAAAGGGCAAAAAAAGAAGAAAAAAAAATCGCTTTTCTCAAAATCGGCTCTAACGCTTTTGGTTAAAATTCGTACCTAGGCGTTGAGTTGATAAAGATTATAAACAAAATGGCTATTTTCATTTTCTTATGAAAATGACTTTAAGAGTACTTTACAGAAGAGGAAATTTCCAATCTCCGCAACTATTTAAGATACTAAAAAACATATCATTGCAAAATTGTAGTACTATTAAAAATAAAAACTTTTACTTAAATATATCTTTATAAACCAATAGTTTTGGAGATATTGCCAAATATATTAATACAATTTTGTGAGCTTTAATTGTACAAAGATAATACTTAAGTTTTAATGCAATTATTCTCTAATTCTATAGAGTAAGTAAATAAGTAAGTCTCTCAAAAGTTGATGTTCTTTTTTCTTTAACCTCTTAGGGGAAATGTTTGTACAGTAATCATATATTTTTTTCATTATAGACTCAATAGTCAATATTTACCTTTTTTATTGGTCTAAATTTATAACTGAGGAATTCAATAAAAATGTGATAACCATAAAATGTGCAACCCCTAATAAAATGTTGAAAATTTTAACTGGAAGTCAAAATTTTAATATGAAGTGTTGACCCTTGTGCGCCCAAAATAGATTTTTTTTTGTCCAAATATACTAGTGAGGAATTTAATTCTATAAAAAGAAAATCATAAAATTTAAAACCGGGAGTCAAAAAATGTTTAACGTAAGTTTAACGCCATTTTTTTCTCGGGTTTGCTAGTCTATTAGTGTGTCGCCACAGTGAATTCATTAACAGGAGGAACAAGTATTTTAAAACTATTTTAACACATCTCTTAAACCATTAAATTAATTATGGTTTTAACATCAAATACTATTAGTGTAATAAAATAGGAATTCTGATAATTTAAATTAATAAATTAAATGAAAAATTAAACTAGGCCAACAAGTAATTAGTTCAACCCATAAATTATGATTTTATGAAATTTAAAAGTTGTGTATCAAGAATACAGTAGACCCTTGAAATTTTAAACAGGCCTAGTACATTTAGTTATCAAAATGTAACCTTCTCAAAAGTATTAAAACTAAAATAATGTGAATAGGGGCAGCATTACACTATCAAATATCTTTGATCAAACAAATATTTTTCTATGATCAAAGATATGTTAATTTCTTTCAAAGTTTCTACAATAGCTATTTTTATTATTGCAAAACTGGACTCCAATGGTTTAAATTCATGTGCAGTGACTGTGAGCCTGATTGTGACAGATAATCTCTTTGCTACTTAAAATGGAAAGAAAACTTCTAACACGACTGTTGGTTCGACCATGGGTTAGTAGACGTAAGATTTATTTATATATTGCCAATTTCTTATCGCAGTCTTTGCAGTTTACACAATTAGTACCATACAAGAAGTATTCTATTCATAATACGTAATTACATGTTTAACTGCCTCGTACATCCATGTTAATTTTTCAGTCGCCATTTCTTTTGATCAAAGATTTGTAAAATATTTTCTTTGATAAAATATCTTTGACGAGTCATCAAAGTCTCATCCCATTTCTTTGAGCAAAAAAAAGTGACAGTGTAATGCCGTTCTAAGTTGTAGCCTATATTAAAATAATTGATTACTGCGTAAACGGCAATCCCTGTTAATAATAAAGAACTGCAGTCATCCAGTACTACCACACTAACAAACATTCCAACACACCTTGGAACTAGTTGGTATTTTCCTTTGAGTTCAAATTTTGTTTAGCCTACTTTTTAACTGGAAAATTTGAATTCTCATCAAATGTTTGCAATATTCTGTGTTGGTCCGGAGAGGAAGTTCACTCGACGGCCTGGAAACGGAAACTGTTGGTTCAACATCAAATGTTGATTTAATTAGTCACTCTCGTGGGACTGGTTTGCCACTTATTGGGGTTCAAATACTGCTCAGGTGTCCTAAAAATGGTTTATTCTTTATGGTTTCTCAATCTCCCTCTACACAAATGCGGGTACATTTGCTATCAAATTCTACTTTCCTCATTCCTACTCCATTGGCATAATGTGTACAACCCAATGGTTACTAAAATGCAAGAAACAAGACAAGAGAAATTTTAAGTTTGTATTTTTGGAACCAGCCTGGTTTTAACTAATCTGATTTATAAAACGACGATTCCTCAACGCCTAATAAGCACAAGTGCTTTGTTCAGGTACTTTAAGGTTCAAATCTTACCTGAATATTTGAATGAAGCAACAGCGGTTGAAGTGTTAGTGTTTCCAATGGAGACTCATGTCGTCAATAGTGCTATAGTTGGTAAGACAACGAGCTGCCAGCAAAGCCAAGCTTTCAGTGACAGATGTGTTAGTCTGTTAATCTCTGGGTCTGTTCTATCGTATCCACTAGAAGCCCTATTGGACAATATTACGATAGTTACTGCTCTGTTTGGGCTACACGCGTCTCAACTAACTTCCCTAATGTGTTAACGATTAGGTGACCTGGTGGTCTAGGCGTAAGGTGTCAGACTTCTGTGCTGGGGGTCCGAGGTTCAATCCCCGGCCCCGGCACAGATTTATCTGATTGCCAAACCCTTCCTTCACCTCTGACAAGACGTGTATTAATCACAACTTGTGAATGTGAGGAATGCCAGGCCTCCACCGTGGTTCGGATTCCACGTTAAACTGTAGGTCCTCCATTTCATATCACAATCACCCTACCATTACACATTAGCGTAAGTGCGTACAACCCGAACGGGTAGTAAGATGCGGTGCTAATAATAATAATGTTAACGAATGAGGGGGGTTGAACATATACACATCTGGAGAACCATTTAATAAAAACCACCCGACCAAGTTTGAAACCCCCATCTCCTTGTCAGTGACAGTCCACTACATCGCAAGACTTGTGCTATCCATGCTATCCATGCTATCTTGCTATTATTTGCTGCTCCTAACTTACACTAAAAGTAATATTTATAGACTCCAGTGCAAAGTAGGCCGTAACAACATTCATTTGTAATTTCCTATAAAAAATAAGCCATTGATCAAAGTGGTCAAGAACCCTCTTCAGTGGCCACATGGTCTAAGGCGCCACTCTCACAATAGACTAGACTAGCTGTCGATGACCGGGAGATTGTGGTTCGATCCCAGTCAGGTGTACTGAGAGTGGTTTCCCCTAAATGGTTTCCTACTCTCTCTACACAAATGTGGGTACAATTCCTCTAAATTCAACCTTCCTCATCCTTAACCCATCATCATAATTGGTACACAAGCATATAAGATGAATGGGTAGTAAGATGCTCTGCTAAAATATAAACTGTGGTCAAGGTTAGGTGTTTCAGAATTTAAAATTTGAATGACACAAAAGACCTTGGTTTAGATCTCAGTATATCATATTTAATTTTTAAGAAACTATTGATTTTGGATTGAGCGCCTATTTATTTGAATATAATCCTAAAGAAAATTGTATCCTACTTGTGTTGGCAACCCTGATTGATAGATCATGTCAATTTCAACAACGGTAAAACAAGTTTTGTGACTTTTTTTTTACTAATGTTGTATAATCTCAATAATATATTTGGTCATTACTATGTTAATCTAATTTCGTGAGCCCGTCTTCCTACTTACATGTAACCTTTCTCTAATATAACCTTAAAACACTCAAAGATATCACTTTACAAGTGTAAGCATTTTGTTTTAAGCCTGTAAGTATATTATTTGTTTGCAAGTTACCGTTTATTGTAAATATAATTGTTAATCATAAACAGGAATATGAAACTTGACAACACTTGAAAAGTTATGTTGTTTTTTCTCGAATAAACAAAGCATGTTTGAACAATTCAAAGAATTGTATTAAAGACCAGATTTAGCAAGAATTTTTTATAGCACAAGTTAATTAAAAAAGTGATTGTTTTCATTCCTGACCTTGACACTTCTCATTCTCAATATTTAGTATCAACAAAAAATTTAATAAAATTAATTTCATTTTTCACGCCTGAAGATGAAGGACGAGTTCATTTTTAAGATTGGCAGCACCAGCACTATCTACCACGCAATACGCATGCGCAAATATTCCTGGTAGTCTCGTGACGAAATCGCTCGCATTTCGTCCAATGATATTCTTGCACCAGCGTTCGGGGAAAACAAGTGCCGTCATCGTTAGCCAATGAAACTGAGGTTTAGTGATGTCATGGCTCTAAATAACTCTAAATGACTCACGGAATATAAGCTGTTGTAACCAAGTTGAAAGCATTCACTTTGTGTTTTTATATCGTAGTAGAGAGACGTGTATTTGTGTGCGCGCGAATATCGAGCTCAATTGCGTATTGATCCAAGTGGTGACTCATTGTTGTGGTAGTTATAGTTCATGTTGTGACAGTGACGTGTGTGGTGCAAGGTGGCGGGCCCACAGAGACTCCCCGGACTCAAGCTTAATCGCTTGTTAAACAACACCGTTCCTAAGATGGAGACTACTTTCTACGAAGATCAGTCCCTGTCTTTCCACCAACGATTAGGTGGTGACGTTAACCAATTGAAGCGGAGCATGACGCTGGATCTGAACCTCAGCTCCGGTCGTAACAACGCCAAGCGTCCAAAGTTCAACCCCGCTGTGACGGCGGCCCCTGTACTTTCCTCGCCGGATCTTAAGATGTTGAAACTCGGCTCTCCCGAGCTAGAGAAGCTGATCATAGCGCAGCAGAACGGTCTAGTGACCACGACGCCCACCCCGAACACGCCTATGTTGTTCACACGCACCGTGACGGAGGAACAGGAACTATACGCACGCGGCTTCGTCGACGCTCTCAATGAGTTGCACACCAGCGACTCGAGCCAGATGAGCGGATCCAGCAGTTTGCATGCCTTGGACGGTCCTGGCGCGACTTACACGACGCTGGAATCTCACGGGGGTGGGAGTCAACAGATCACGTTCCCGCCTCTCTCTTCGTCAGGATACAACATCCTCTCGCCCCCTGACTCTGTCGTGGTGAAGGACGAGCCTCAGACAGTCCCCAGTCTTGGTTCGACGCCGCCCCTCTCCCCAATCAACATGGAGTGTCAGGAGAAAATAAAACTGGAGAGGAAGAGACAGCGAAACAGGATAGCCGCCTCCAAGTGCCGGCGGCGGAAACTGGAGCGTATTTCCCGACTCGAGGACAAAGTGAAGTTATTGAAGGGTGAGAACACCGAACTTGGTGGTGTCGTTCACAAGTTAAAGGAGCAGGTGTGTCGACTGAAAGAACAGGTGATGGACCACGTACACAGCGGCTGCGAGATGCCTCACATCATGGTTTCATCACACTTCTGATTTCAAACATTCACACCTTCTAAATCATAACACCCCATATCGTATCGTGGTTAGCGGACAAAATATCCACCACCGTGTCAAATAATGTTCAGCCTCGTCAAGACAAGTAGGCGTGTTTATATTATATATTAAATCATTTGTAACTATTAATATTTTAATCAGATCGATCGCCACTTCGTTATTTTATTTACTAGGATATTTTCCCCCATGGCATTTAATTTGTTTTTAATTGCGTGAAAGTAATATGAAATTGTAGTCTGCTGCGAGGCTAACAGATGTGTACTGACTGAACTGCGCTTGCGCAAATAAGCCGCGTGACTGGCAACAAATTGAAGGACTTTTATCTTGACACATTTTTGCATTCGATCTTATCGCCAAAGTTCAAGAAATTATACAGATTTATTCTTTCAATAAAGTGATGTGTGTATTTTTTATAAATATATATTTTTAATAAAAGCTTGATTTTTTTTAATAAAATATATTCCTGGATAAATATTAAATACAAAATATATTTGCTTTTTTTTAAGGGGAAAAAAATTGATACATGCCTATATTTAGCTTGGGGTATATAATGTATATTGAGCAAGTATGTTTCTAGTCACAGCCAAGGTATGTTTTTAGAAATTTTAGAACTCTTGAAATTGAAATGTTACTGATCTTTGTTTGAACTATTTTATTTAAGGGTTTTAAACACTAGCTAGAACCATTAAAATAAAATTTCATTTGGTGAAATTAATTAAATGATGGGTATGGAACACTTTCATTTGTAAGATATTTAAGATTCAACCAAAATCATGCCATTTTTGTAGACCATGGTCGTTTCTGAAAGTGCGCGCACTATACACTTTACCCCACACTCAACTAGAGCATGTTCCTGGCATAGGGTACATACCACATCTGGTGGCTATTCCTTAAATTATTGTTACAATGGAAAATAGATTGAATTTTCAGTGTTTGTCCATAGCATCATAAGTGTAGCTAATCTATAGTGGTAAAATTAAACTATTATCGATTTTGCTTTAAAGCGGATAACAGTATTTTTGGATAGATAAATAAATAGGCCAATACGGATTTAAAAATGAATTAAATTACATGTTGACTCTAAATGAAAACATCCTGTTGACTAGTTCACTAGTTGCGCGCTGAAAACCAAAGCTAAAAACGTATGGATAGCTACTAAATATTATCTAAAAAATTTCTGCATATTTAGAGCAATTGGGGGGNGATAATATGAAGCAAAAGTGGGATTTTTTTTATTATTATTAGAAACCCCTCCCTATACACACAATATTATGAAGATTCCAATTATATCAAAACAAACTTTGTCAACAATTTCAAAACAGTAAAAAAAATTATTCTTATACCCACCTAATGGATCGAAACTTTCATCGAACAGTTGACACTTTAGATTCTAGGCCAAGCCCAATCGTAATTTTATGTATTTTTTAATATGCAGTAAGTGTCTACAGTTGGAGTAGTTTTCTTTGTTTTTTAAGTAATAGACATAAATTTTGTAAATGGTAATTATTGTTTTATTAGGCCTATCTGTACTATCTCTAAACAAAATTGAACATCTGCCAACAAAAAGACCTGAAGCAGAGCGTCAACATATCTCGACAGTGTAGGGGATTTTGGCGCATGATAATATTGTTTATGCGACAGTTATGTTGTCAGTAAAATAAATGAGCTAAACCTAACCTTTCATGTTGATTAACTAGTAGGTCTACCTGTGCTTAAAATACCAATAAGTTGAGTTTTCTAAAAAAAAAATTTACGATTTATAATTTATTTTTTTTTGCTATAGGCCCTAATCGAAAACTTCAGAATTTTGCTAGCCTATAGCCTATATTAATAGGTGCTAGAAAAATTACATTTCTCATAATTTGACAAAAAAAAGTAAGTCTATGCGGGAATAGCATTTTGACTTTGGGAAATTTTTGGGTGGAAAATAACTTCCCGCGGGAACTATCAAAAACCGGTTGAATTTAGGATCGTTTTTCACCCGCTTAGGTGGCCACGTGGTCTAACGCTCTACTCTTGTTGGACTAGACTGCTGAAGATGGGGGTTCGATCCCGGTCGGGTGCACTGAGGGTGGTTTTCCACTCTCCCTCCATGCAAATGTGGGTTCATTACCTTTAAATAAACCTTCTCAATCCTTAGGTAATTAGTACATAGGTGTGTAACACAAATGGGTAGTAAGAAGCGGTGCTAAGAATAGTTTTTCAAATATTTAATATTAATAAAGTTATTATCTTTCACATTTATTTAAACTAAAAAATACCGTGGTAAAAATAAAATAACTCTCTCTAGCATTGGGTGTTGAGAAAGGTGCCTCAACAACCCGAAGTACTGTCATGATTAGTTTTTAAAATTTTGCCACAATTTATACATTTCGTGAACACTTAATTGTCTCTTTTTCCAAAATATTAGCCTTGATTTGCGCTCCTGTAAAATGTTTTCTTATTCTTATTGTAGATTAAAACAAAATACTTTCTTCAAATATAGATTTAATCAAATAAAGTTCAATTTAATACAGTTGGAACAAACTATGATTTGAATTTATGTTTCGAAATCCAATTTCATTTTTAGAAAATAAGATGTTCGAAAATTATTTAAATTGTTATAGTTTCTAGAATTAATTTGAAATTATGTTTTTCATGGTTGGCAACTTGATTCAACAGCTTTTTATATTAAACATGAACACGTATCTACAAACAAAGCAAAATAAATATTTTTTTCTTGCGCTCTACACAATCAGGTAGTTAGAATAATTAAAAAAATACTCATAAAAATGATATATTTTGATTGAATGAAGATAATGTTGTTTTTTATTATCGCTTTCAGAAACACTATTTAAAGACAACTGATCTCGGCATGAAAATAAAAAACGCTGCCATGTTATGTGTAAACAGACATTAGGAATATACTTTAATACCAGAAATGAAAACACTTAACATTATTAGGTTAAGTGCTCTTCCCTTGAAATATTGTTATTTTATTCAATAACTGCACATTGTTCATGTAATAGCTGGAATATTATAGAGCCTAGACATTCTTACAACCTTACATAACAATGAGTACAACGATGTTGTACTGTTTTTTTAGCGCCATGTCTTACTACCTGTTCAAGACATACTAAGCTACTTATAATAAAAATTGAGACAAGACTAAAGGCGAATGTTTTGTGTATTGAGACGCCTATATTTAATTTTTAAACTTGGCCTTGTTATTTGTATGAAAATTGTTATTTTTCCCGAAAAATTAATTTCCCGCCGGAGTTTCAAGACAGTCTATTTTCCTGAATATTTTCCCAAAGATCGGGATCCCGCCTAGGCATAAAAAAAAGTAATCCTGCCCTCCGATCACACTAAATAGCCGAGCAATTATATATGAACAAAGATCACAACAACTTAATGTAAAATTTTGTCAATTTCCAAACCATATATAATAGTTTGAATCAATATAAAACAGCTAAATTGGGCTATACGATGAAGGGCAATCTGTATGTGCCCCTTAATAAAGTGCACAATAAGGGGTGCAATTGTACACATGAAAGAGAATTCAGGCACCATAAAAAATTACTTCTGCCCTTTAAGCCAACACCATTGCAACTTTCAAGTGCACTTGGCTTCTGGGGCCCTTGGATGGACTATAGGCACAGCCTAAATTATGTTTTCTTCTAGAATTTCTTCAATTTTTGTGTAATTTATTTTTAGGGCCTATCTCATCCGTACTTTGAGCAATTAACTCTACTCTGCCCAGGGCACAGACAAATAATATACCCAAACACTCAACCTCCAAGTTAAAATGGTTTCGCTCCTTTTGGAAGCTTGAGTCCTTCACCACTAGGATCGCTGTTGTTAGACCTATCATCACCCAGCAGTGACACTTAGTGAAGCTTGAGTCCTTCACCACTAGGATCGCTGCTGTTAATCCTATCATCACCCAGCAGTGACACTAGTGAAGCTTGAATCCTTCACCACTAGGATCGCTGTTGTTAGTCCTATCATCACCCAGCAGTGACACTAGTGAAGCTCACTGTTGAAGGACTTAAGCTGGAAAAAGGAGCGGAGCAAAACCCCCGTAAGGTTGAGTCTGTTTCTTACTTGTCTGGGGCCTCTCTTATTAATGTACCGGAACAAAAAATTAAATACAAGTTAGTATCCCATTTTCCTATGACCAAACTGAAATAAAATTTCACACAGGTTGGGAACAATTTCACTCTTTTTAAATATGTGATTTTTTCAATAAAATTCACACCAAATAGTATAACTTAATTAGTAATAAATCCATTAATGCACTTGATACATGAATATTATGATTATTGGTTTGTGGTTGTACTCAAGTCTTCCAGCATCAAGGTCCATCCACTAACCCCTGCAGCAACAAGAATTGTTCCTATTGTTTTGTAACAAACCCAAGTCTTGCAGAGGTAATGTTACAATTTATCCCTTGTATAAATAGTTTTTTAACATTTCATAACTACACTAACATCAAGAAAACTCGCACATAACCAATGAACCAACTCAACCAAAAAGTAAATTCACAACACAATAAAATTAGAGCTTAGTTACTTTAAAAGAGACATAAAACTATAAAAGAACAAATGCTTACACCTCCTTTTAAAAAAAGGGAAACAATTTTATTTTAATAGAGATATTATATATAATACCAGACACAAAAACAAGTCGGCCGTCCATATATTAGGACTAATTAATAATTTAGAAAATATTTGCTTGACACGCGCCTATGACAGAGTAACAAGTTTACAACAGTCATGCCAGAGCAAATTTCTTTTTTTCTGTGGCAAAATCAAATCTTGCAAACGAGATAGTATTTCATTATTCCTTTAACTGAACATAAATTCTAGATTTTTGAGTGAATTAACATTTGTATCAACGTAGGGAACCCATAACCCGAAGGGGTAGTAAGACATAGTAAGGAAAAAAATTGGATCAATAGGCTACATTTAAACTAGTTATTTTCATTCAAAGTTTTCATGGTGTGTATATTCTGATGAGACATTTTAATTAAATAATTATTCAACTAATTAACCAAGATATTTTATTGGCTGACTTTTTTTTTCGTGTCTCCATTCTTACCAAAGGGAAGCAAAACGTTCTATGCTTCTATCTTCCATGTCTCAAACAATTAAATGTTAGGTTATGTTGTGATGGATCATATTAATTCAAATATAAGTTTATTCTGCAACATTTTCCTGGACGTAGGCTCTAATAATGTAGACGGAAGTGCTAATCAACATGGCGGGAATGTGAATGAAGTATTTTGCTCAGAATGCCAGTTTGGTAACTGGCCTATAATCTCATTCAAGAAACCACTATGTAATCATAATATTTACATGTTGGTACCAATGTGTTTTCTATGATGATCATAACCACTGTTTGAATGGGTCTTTTTGTCATAAGAATCCATTTTTCAAATAGAAGGTTCACCTTGCCTAGTTTAGAGCAGAATGGGGTTTAAATTTTCTCCACCTGAAGGATTATTTGAAGAATATTGGTCTAAAGTGGGTTATAACTTGCTTCTCTTTCCGGCACTGTACCTAAGTGGGAGGTGTTTTGGGGATCGCAAACTCTGGGGACATAATCTGACTGGCACGCAGATTAACTATCAAATTATTATGATCCAGTTTGCCAGTGTTTGGAATGTCAGGATTGAATTCCACCTAGATGTTCAGAGATTGGTACTTTCTACATTGTTTTCCACATCCCCTTAATTCAAATGTGGTTACATTTACTCTGAATCGTATTTTCCTAATCCCTCAACTTCTGTTATTAAAATTGCATAATCATGTGGGGTATTAAGGTGTACTGCAAAAACAAAATTAAAGGATATATATTTAAGCGAACATGTTTGTATAGACTGGCCCACAACACGCCTTGAGTTTATGATTCTGGCGCTTTTGACTATTTTGGATTTTGAGACCTTGGGAGTTAAATAAAATCTATGATACCTAGAGAATTCCTTACAATCATCAGCCCCACGGTCCATCATCTCTAGCTAATTAAGAGTTTAGATCAATCACAGTGACCTGTGTATTTGTAAATGCAGTCGATCATGTTCACTTCTCCTACATATATCACCAATCATGGGACCTGTGCTTGCAATAAGCTTGTGTCATCTAGGATTTATTCCAAAATGACCTTTTTTTATGAATGATTTTATTTTTGTTGTAATAAAATGATCATTACAATGTTTTTCATTCATTTATTTATTTGTAAACTGAATAAACAACACCCTAAGGGTTAGATAGGAATTACACTCGCACTTGCCAGGAGGGAGGATAGAAAACCAATTTTTTATAAAAATCATATCCTTATATAATCAGGTGTGCTAACGAGGGTTCCACATCAAATGTGATATTGAAATCTCAACATTGTGAATGGAAAAACATCTAAGAGTAAACATTTATGTTACTTACAGCAGAATTATTGGTTTCTAAGTGCAACTTAAACATTATCTGACTACTTCTATTTTTGTTTCATATTTGTTTTAAAAAAATCATCTCTAAATATTTGAGAATTCCAAACCTTTCTGATAAATCACACCTTTATGTATTCAAACATAAAATTCACTTTTATTTTTAAAATGTGTGATTCAAATACAGTGACTCACAATAATTGAGACACTCGCAACTTGGCAAGCAGCAGACAAGATCCTGCTTCTTCCATCCAGTGAGCTACTGCTTCTCTGAGGGGTTACTCACCTGCTTCAAAACTACACAGAACTCATATTTTATTGATATAGTTATTCAAAATTAATTGAGTACTGTATAAAAGGGAAGCAAAATGACATTGGCTAGAAAGTCCTAGTGAATTGAGGTTAAACACATTTAGCATTGCAAAAAGGAAGGCCAGTGCCATATTCAGATGAAAAAAAGTATTTAAAGGATAAAGTTAACGAATATTAAGAATATTATGGAAACTTAATTTAAATAATGGATGTAGGGAAAGTATCAGGCTAGGGAAAGATGAGAAAGGCAATTGGATGGCAGATACAAGAGAGGTTTTGAGTAGACAGAAGGATCATTCCAGTAACACAACTTCATAAACTGCGATGTTCCGATGTTCCGTATGGAACCATAAAATTATAAACCCATTTTCAAAAGAGGATATAAAATAGAGTGTAATAACTATAGGGGAATCTCACTACTACCGACAATCTTTACAAATTTATCTAACATGATTTATTGAAATTTACTCCATACGCGAAGGAAACAATTGGGGATCATTAGTGTGGATTTCAACGAAACAAATCAACAGATCAACTTTTTACTTTAATGCAAATATTAGGAAAAAAGTGAGAATACAACATTAAATGTTATTACAGGCCTATGATTTAGTTAAAAGAAACAAATTAGTATATATATATATATATATATTTTAGTCCCACAGCTTGGGATGCCCAAAAATATTTTCAAGTTAGTTGAGGTATGATGAATTAAATAGCCAAGCTATTATTGTTAAGTATAATTATTGCTGCATCTAAATATATTTTCTTTAAATTAAAAATAACATCTGTACATAGGAGTCGAATCCAAGACCTTTGGTTTAATATGTCAATATTTTAACCACTTGATCATCCCAACAGTCATTCTTCACTCATATTCCCATCTTCAGATGTCATTTTTCAATTTAAAGAATATAATTGAGATATGTTTTACATGGTACAGCTTGGAGGTCACCTAACAGACACTTTTAAAACATATAATGGGTTAAAACCAGGGGATGCAATCTCCTCATTACAATCTAATCCAGCCTCGGAGGATGCGAGCGAGTAGGGAATGGTTGCATTAAACGGTACAATGCAACTATTAGAGTAAGCAGATGATTTAGCTTTGTTAGGTAATAGCAAGGAAGATGTTGTAAGAAATGCAAATATTCAATTAGAGGCTAGCAAAGAAATAGGTTTAAAAGGGAACACTGAAAGGACTGAGTTATATGATCACACGGAGAACACAGATTGGGGTTGATAATAATTTAAATATTATTTCGAGCGATATATTATTTGACAGGGTTAATGAGTTTAAATATTTAGGAACAATTTTAACAAACAATAATATTAGAGTGGAAATTTGGAAAAGATTACAGTCGGGAAATGTATGCTATTATTTCTGGTTAATAAGTTGTTAACAACTTGCCCGCTTTCAAAGAATGTAAAACTCAGAACAGACAAAATAATAGTTTTACCCGTTGTTAAGCATGTTGTGAAACATGGTTAAACATGTTGTGAAACATGGTTAAACATGTTGTGAAACATGGTTAAACATGTTGTGAAACATGGCCTCTTACCTTACATGATGAAAAGAAACTCTGGGTGTTGGAAAACAAGATGCTTAGGAAGATATTTGGTCCATAAAGGGATTAAGATACTGGGGAGTAGAGGAGGTTACATAATGATGATAAAATATCCTCACTCGTCTTGTGATTTTCCTTCGCCTTCTCATAAGGAAACAAAAAAATAACCTCATCCTCCGAATCCATAATCACAACTGACCTATTTTTTCGTGTACAATGGTTATGTTGACACTGATTTTTCTGCTACAGAGCGATAGCTGTCTCGTGTGAAACGGCTCGGCGATAGTTGACGGGCGATAGTTGACGGGTGATAGTTGCCTCGTGTGAAACGGCTCGGCGATAGTTTACGGGCGATAGTTGCCTCGTGTGAAACGGCTAGGCGATAGTTGACGGGCGATAGTTGACGGGTGATAGTTGCCTCGTGTGAAACGGCTCGGCGATAGTTGACGGGTTATAGTTGCCTCGTGTGAAACGGCTCGGCGATAGTTTACGGGCGATAGTTGCCTTGTGTGAAACGGCTCGGCGATAGTTGACGAGCGATAGTTGCCTTGTGTGAAACGGCTCGGCGATAGTCATGTACTATAAAAAAATTATTAATATCTGACTTAAGCGCAACAATCTAGGTTTTCTATCCCTCAAAAAACCTTAGTTTATTTTGTGAAAGGTGGCAACACTACTTATGGTAGCCGAAGTAACCTTAGACAAAGGGGTGGACCAGAAGAGAGAACTTGAAGCACTGCTTGTAACTGTTTACATTGAAGGATTTTATGTTGTCATAACATCGCTTCAATTAAGTACACAAAACTTCTTTTATGTTTTCATTTTCAATTAGTGAAAATATTTAACATTAATGAAAAGTAATGATCCAGAAGTATAGTTTAAAGAAAGGGCGAAGGACATTATTTTGATTTTCCTTGAAATATTGTTGTTCAGTTGGAGTAGACTGTACTCACACTAGTGTGAAGCATTCGAGGATAATTATATGGTAATTACAGTCAAGGTAATGCGTACTTCAAGTGTTCCTCGCATCAACTTTCTAAAACAAATATATGTGTGTGTGTTAAACGACTGTTTTATTTCAAGGTCGGCGAGTGATGTTATGTTCTGTCTAGTGCAATCAGGAGATAAAGTTCAGAATCTTCACAACATCCAAGGATCTTCTGGTGGGACATTAAGGATAAGTAGGACTTGGAGTTGAACCAGCCACCTTTAGCAATTTAGCTCGGAAAATATGTAAAACTTTATGAGTGAACGAATTAACTAGGCTGAGGTGAGAGAAGCGATAGCTACTGATACACAGTAAAAATGAATAATTTGCGACCGAAATTCTAGATGAACCATACACTTTATATAGCATATATATATATATAATGACCGTATGTACACTTTTCTAAATTGCTAGTGAATTATATAATTAATTTTTTATGCATATATATTTAAAATTTAATCAAAAAACACATTTTTGAAAATAGTTGGATTAAAAAAAACATACAATCTTAAGTTTTGTGTGTAATTTACAAATATAATATTTAAAGCACGTATATCTATTCCCTGGGCCATAAATCGGTCACTAGTTACAAACTTAAGTTTATTACAAGATAGGGGTGACAACCCCCACCAAACCTACTCAAGCCAAGAGAGAGAAGTTTCTCCTTAGAACCCAAGTCCCAAGATTCATTAGGCAGTAATCCTATTGTTCGTCAGACAGGACAACACTAATAGCCTTGAAACTTGTCCCGAGGACCAGCTGTTAGAATAATTCAGATGTATTTTTTTTTCTGAGCCCTAGAAAAAAAAAAAATTCCGAGCTAGAAAGTGAACCTACATCAACATTATTTCATAAAATATATCATTTAAAATATATTTATTTTCCAATGGGGAATTTTAAAGTGCAATTTATTAAAACAAGGATTATATCAGCACACGACTTACAAACTAGATCTCAACAATTATATACAAAACAGTTTACTAAAGTTAAACTATCGACTTTACCTGGAAACGAAACTGGGACCCTTAGTACACGTGCTATCGACCTAGCTAAAGTGTCGGTTAAAATATAAAGAGAAATGTATTAAGTAAAATATGACAAACCACTTTATATAAATGTTAAAAATAAAGAATATAACAATATAACAGCATAGCTGTGGTAAAATAATATTAAATACCAAAATTGGATTCAATTTGAATGTTGCGCAAGTTGACGCACCTTATGATGACTCTCGACACACAAAGTATTAAATTATTTACATTTATTTTGTATTGAAGATTAAATATTTTTCTAAAAATAATTAAAATTTTGGGTTCTTTTTTTGGTAAGCTTTCGAATTGTTCGGAAACTATATGCCATCCATCAAGTAGACCAGGGTCGGACTGGGCCTCTGAAAGGGCGCAGAACTTGGATTTTTAGAGGGCGTAAAATCGTTTGAAGAACCCAAAAATGTTTACCTATTTACTGTAAATTAAATATTTGATTGCTGGTAGAATTCAATAATATTCATTAATAATAAATATTAGTAGTTACTGCAACGACTTCCCTATTTCTAATAAACACTACTTAGAAAACTGCTTTATTTTTCTAGTAAAAATGAAATAGTTTTAAATCTGCATTTAATGAAAATATAATTATCATATGCCTACTGCCCATTGCCTATTGATTATTGCTATGTTGTTTGAAAAACAAATTTTTGACTAATTGTATAATAGAATGGATTCTCTAGATTTTTAAAATCAATTGGAAAGTTATTCATGCACTTTCTAATCATGCTAAAAATCGGCTATATAGGCACATGACTTAGAATCTTTTTAAAAATTATAGTTGAATATTTACCGTACCCGTTCTGAATTCACGAGAAAGTGACTATATAAGCGCACGACTCACAAACTAGCATAATCCTAGGACAGACCTCGAGGTTGTAAATTAATCAAAATATAATAAATACTTCCGCAACGGGAATTAAACAATTAGCTTAGTAAGAGGACATGCTACGTATTTGGCTCAATTATCTAGAGCAGCGGTTCTCAAACCATGATACACGTACTACCAGTGGTACGTACAAATATTCCAGGTATTACGCCGTGAGAAGCCAAACAAAACAAGCAAATTCAAGTCGTAAAAAGATAACGTTTCATCAAATACTATAAATATATTAGGCCCAAGCCAAACCAAAAGGAAAAAAAGATTTAAACAATTATCCAACAATTATTGTTGTAAGGGTAAATAGGAGTATTTTTTATATTTCTTTGATACCTGTGCCCTATTAACCGTATTGATTGAGTAGAAATGTTAAATAAAGATAAATAAAAACTGTTAATCTAATGGTGTTGTGTCATTATATTCCTGGGCGCCAATAAAATTTACCTAAATATTAAATATTCACCACTATTTTGGTGGTACTCCAAAATACGGAAACTGTTTGGTTGGTACGCCATTCAACAAGTTTGGGAACCAATGATTCTAGAGTGTAGATGAATTCATAAAAATAAAGGTGTAGCCTCTATTCATATATTCCTCATTTGATAAAAGTACTTAGTATATTCAGGAACTACTCTAAAACGGTGTGAGCCAAGCACGTATGTAGGAGTTAATTGTTTACTGTAGTAGGGCATTTGGTTGGAAAGAGATTTTTTTGAGGGGATAGTTGCCCTCCCCCCCTGAACTACCAATGGAAGTTTTTTTTTAATTATACACTTCTCGCACTAATTTAAATTTTTATTGTAGCTTTGGATTTTAGTTAATTCTTCCCCCATTGTGTAAAAAATACACATTTTACCATAGTTTTTACTAGAAAGCGTTAATGTTGAACAAATTATGAAGAGACACTCTCTAGTTGCCCAATTGACTAACGCGTTTGTCTCTTATTGCACTCGATCACAGGAACATAAGACAATTATATATAAATACCTAGTACTAGCTAGTACACCCCATCAGCACATTTGACTTTTGACCTATGACCTTTGACCCCGATCAGGAGAGAGTGTGTATTGTGATGATTACGTAATGCTGTGTGTGATGCCATAGACCTCTGTGTCATTATTTTGTAGAGTGCTTGTTGGTTCTTGTCCAAACTTGTTGCTTCCTGTCTCATTAGTTTTTTATGTGTAAGCATTGGTTTTTTATGTGTACTCATTAGTTTTTATTTGTGTGCATTGTTTTTTATGTCTGGGTAGGATTTGGATGGGCGTTGGGGTTTATTTATGGGAGTTTATTTATTTATTAGTGTGGGAGCTTATTTTATTTATTGGTAGAGAAAACGTGCTGTCCACGGCATCGGGCACTCCTTCCTTGGAGTGTCGGCATCGCTAGTGAGGGCGGGAGATTGCAGGAGCATCCTCTCTGGCCGGCCGTTTAGCGTAGAGTGTGAGAAATGGTTCCCGCCCACAAGACTCTGAATCTATTTTGGTGTCGCAACCCTCCCCCATTCCCCCATATATGTGGCAATGGGTTTTCCCGGTGATGTCGCAACTAGAGAGCATTGATATACCTCTGATTATGCACAATCAGGGGCCTTGGAAGCCTCACGGTAATTTATAATCCTCAGTTAGGGGCCGCTATCCCCCACAAAAGTCTACTAAAATTGGTTGTTTGGTATTGTCCATCGACATGCGCGGATGTAGGTATCCGCCATACCAACATGGACCACGAGTAAGGTAGAAATGTTCCAGCGTTTACGTGGAGTGAGGGAAAGTAGAAAACCACCCTAGTTCACCCGAGTGAGATTTGAACCCACGACCTCCCCGTCATAACTAGATGAGTTACACGCACCCTTTCTGGCTAAACGTCAATAATAGTGCGGTAGGGATGATTAAGAAAATGTTTCAGCATTTTCTACCTGGATGGAGAACTACCAACAGTTTACCCGTCCGGGATTTGATTCCGACATCTCCCCTCCAGAATTAGATGAGCCTGACATTTAGACGGCGTGCCCACTGGTATTCGAATGGAGGGGTAGCACCACTAATGTATGTTAGAACGCTTGTCCAGTCAAATACTTCCTTCCCGTTATGAGTGCATTCGCATTTGCGAGTCCCCCGCCAGAAATAGATGAGCCTGACATTTAGACGGTGTGCCCACCAGGATTCGAGTGGAGGTGTAGCACCGCTAATGTATGTTAGAACGCTTGTCCAATCAAATACTTCCTTCGCGTTATGAGTGCAGACTCATTTGCGAGTCCCCCAGCTATAAATAGATGAGCCTGACATTTAAACGGCGTGCCCACCAAGATTAGAACCTCGGTATATTTCTGTGGGGTGGTAGGGATTTGAAACCCCTACATCGGTCACTGGAAGAGTTTGACGGTAGTGTGTGACCAGGCGAAATGTGTACCAGCCCTTGCTCAGATTTGAAATGTGAAATTGTATTCTTAAAAGTAATTAGCGCTTGTCGACCTGTCAACCATAGTCGGGATTTGAACCCCCTTCTTCCTTACGTCAAAGGGTGAGATGTGTACCCACATTTGCGCGTCTGGAAAAAATAAACAAGACCACTGAGTGTGGGTACTGGTCCTTAACGCCATATCGGGCCCCATAGCCACCATCGAGGATAACACGTTTACATCCGCCTGACGCGTGAGCACAATTGACGCGTAACGATACATCCATGCTGTTTTACACGAATCGGGCAATAACCGATGAGCAAACAATATTATTGACCAATAAGAAGCTGACACTTTTACATGCAGCACACCCGTTAAAGCGACTATGAATAGACCTTGAAATCATTACATTCGGTCATTATAATTAATAATTGCGGTGGTTTATTTGCTTATAGGTGTTCATGTCCATGTATCCTGGTTCTCTTTTAACGTCACACACAGCCTTGGTGACAAACATTGAATGGTCAAGACATAGTGTGTCGTCGCCATTTTGAATCGTAATGATTCCTTGATTTCCTCGGCTGTATGTGGCAGCCGGGGAAATTTATCACAATAACGTGCACTCCCACGAGGCTCCTTAAAATGGCTGACTTTAAAGTACAGTGGTGCCGTACTTAAGAATAAACTATTACTCTGCAATACGCAGCTTACGTTATCAAGCACGGCTCACACGTATAAATGATCTGCTCACCTAAGCGAGACGTATACAGGACTCAACGTTGAATCTGTGCTGTTCAAAAGTAAGCCGACATCATCATCGTCGCTGATACCATGGTCATGCAGCCGATTGAGCAAAACAGTAATTTGCTCTTCAAGTCAACTTAATGTGTCGCGATCGCTTGCTGGAGCACCAAAATGTACGGTAACTTCTCTACCAGTATCAAAGAAACGCCTCAGTTGTTTTATTCTCTCCTCGACGATTCGAAGAGAGATACCATTTGACGATTCTCCACCAACCTCATTGGCTGGGCCACAAATTCCCATATGTGGTGCTGATGATGGCCCCGCCACCACCATATTCAAGACTTTAAGGGAGATTGTGATTTCCGCTTGCCCCATCCCTACACCACCGGCTTGCAGGATGACGCCTCCATTACCTAGAGGCGGTAAAGCTCCCACCAGCTAAATAGGTGCTGTGGGTGTTGGAGTTGGGGCCGACTCTTTCCCATGGCTTGGAACAGCATCTCCAGCATCCATTTGAACTAAAACACAAGAGTTTGAATTCAAACACAAGTCAAATTAACTACAAAGTAAGCACTTGAAACTATATTCTTCCAACCAAAGTCAATTTAAAAAATCCATTCCTTGCACTTTTTAAATCAAACAAGTTATCATATAAGCTAGCAAAATAATTCCTGAAAACCAAATGACCATTTTATTTATATTTTGTCCTCGGAGTGGACAGTATAAATATCAAATATTAAAATGGATCCCTCAGTTGCTCTAACTACCCAATTTAAAATACACTTGTTTATTTCACACAATGTTCGGGACATTTAATTTACTTTAAGGTTGGTTCTATTTGAAAAGTGTTTTCATCTATTATAGATTTTAACTAAGCAATCTGCTCATTTTAATATGCTCTTTAAACTTATAATTATTTCTCAAATCATTAAAAATATTAATAATATTTTATAAATCAATATTTTACTATTTCTATGGATGCATCAATCGCATCTAGAGCCGAAAAAATGTTCCTTATAGGCTCATGTGGCACTAGGGGTGGTGATGGTGGTGATGATATTACCGGAACCACCGCAGACACCTGTTGGGCGGGAGACATCCTGCAGTGGTCCCACGAATCTGAAACAAACATAACTTTGTATTATAATCTTTTAACGTAAGTGACGGCCATGAATAATCATACAGAAACTACCTATTTATTTGCATAGTCATTTTCACAATAATAGTTATAGTCCTGCCGGGACTTAAACCCAGGACACCTATATCAAGAGTTGGGCATTCTACCAACTGATCCAAGATGTCATACAATAATATTGCAACAAGGAAATCACTTTAAATTAATATAATATTTACCGTTTAGCATTTTTAAAACAAAAAACTAATAATATCAATTTTTTTATGGAAAACCCCCACTAACTTAGCACATTATTCACATTTCAAAACAATATTGCATGGTGCTATTTTGTTTTTATTTGGCTTTCTTACAAATCTGGTATTTCATTGTCCAGCAACTACCAACCATTTGTTGTCAATTCCTCCATGTAGACGCCGAGGGCCATCAGATCCGAGGATGTCTGCGGATCTCCCCACAGCTCATTATCTAAAAAATACAACGCAACAGCTTAGTTTGATATTCAGTATAGCTTGAATTTAAAAATATTAAACAGATTATCTACGTGATATAATAGTAAGATAAAATAATCTCCAGAGTATTATGTGAATCTGAGACATTTAGCAGCGTTAGCTCGTCCAGGACAATGATTTATACATGTGTACTTTATGATAACACACGCTTCTCTTTGAAGTATTAGCCTGTTATTGGTGTCTGTATTTAAAAGCTCGACAGTAATGGGCGTCCTCAGCCAACGCCCGAGATTTACATATATTCCCCATGTACAGGTTGCTGACCGTTGCAGATCTATTCGCTTTGTATAGAAATAGGCAGCATTTTGTAGCGGTGACAATAAGTTTTTAGATAATCTCCCAAAAATTATTTTTAAATGGTTTATTTTCTGGTGCATTTAAGCTGGACTATGTAATGTCTTTCATAAGTGCAGGCAGGGGTCACAGAAACTGATTGCATTTTGGTATTTTAAAACCCTGCCCTCAATAAACACAAAATTATGTAAATTATAATAAACACTTGTTCAAAACATCTTTTAAATAAAATTTAGTTTTTAGTAAATTACCCTAAAATAATTTTATAGTTTGTAATAAATGTATTAAATAAACTGCTCTTAAATAAAAAATAACTTATTTAATTTGCTATAACCACTCTTGTTTATACTAATTTAAAATAATATTCAGCCATTAGTAAACTAACAACAAAGTTAATTACCGTCTAACTATAGCTTGGAATCAAGTTTTTTCAATAAACTATCCTTTATTATAATAAACACTTGTTCTGACATAACTTTATCCAAATTTCATCCAAAAAAGTGGCTGCTTAGACATATTCAATCTATCTATAATTTTAATTCTCATACACCTATTATAAATAAATAAACTTAGACAACTCTGCCATGGTTTATTGTAATTTTGAAATAAATTAAATGTATACACTTTGATTTGACAACAAATAAATAATTAGTATGGCTGTTAGAAAATTACATTTACTCATCCAGATCCATCAGCAAAGCGTAATCACTCATCCTGGGTTGCGTGTTTAATACTCAAAGACAAGTTATACAATGAAAGGATTTCAAAACAGGTGCTGATATTTATAGCTGTTACCAGCTAGGTTTGTGAAAGAACGATGGCGTCACCAGGTAAAACCCATTGCTACATAGAAAGGGGGTTGTGACATCATTCAAGGTCATGATCTATTCCTGTCTTAACTTGTCTTGTCGAGCCGCCAAACTGACTCCAGATATGAGTCATCAGGGAATACCCATCATCACATAGAAGGGGGATTGTTATGATATCACACGCAATGATGACGTCACACACATTGAGGCGACTTGTCTTGTCGAGCCGCCAAACTGGCGTCAGGTATGTGTCATCAGGGAACATCCATTACCACATAGAAGGGGGTGTTGCGACATAACACGTAATGATGACGTCACACAGATCGGGGTCAGAGGTCAGATTGGGGCCATACACCATTAACGCTACTTACATATAAACATTTTTATAATTGCAATCGAATATGAGCGAAAAATTATTGCCCAAAATTTCAAAATTTGTTGATGAAAGTGAGTGCCATTCCATCTCAGTAAGCTACATAACTTGTTTAAAAATATATACATTTGAAAAACTATAATGCAGTGTTTCTTAACCTTCTTACTAAGGTGTATTGAACAGAATCTTACCTGTGTGGTAAAGTGTATTAAGCTTGATGTAAATGTTGGCCAGACTGTATGCCCCTCGTGTAGATAGTAGATAGTATGTATGTATTTATGTATGTATGTATGATGTATGTATGTATATATGTATGTATGTATGCATGTATGTATGTATGTATGTATGTATGTATGTATGTATGTATGTATGTATGTATGTATGTATGTATGTATGTATGTATGTATGTAATTAGTGATATTATTTTATTATGTCATTAAAGTGTGATTCACATTGAGAGGACTGTGCTCAGACTGTGTTTCCTTGGATTGTTTCAAAAGTATTTTCCCAAGGTCACGGTCCATATGGCCCAGCACTATAGGCGCAAAGTCCAGCGAGTGTGAATGCTAGCGGTGCACAGTCTCTTCAGTGCGAGACTTACCCTCCCCTGGTTAAGCTGATGGCTATGTAAATGTCCTCTCTTTCCTCAAAGCAACCTTATTTCAATGTAGGCCAATGTTTAGTGAGATGTGTAGCATATTGCCCCAACCTATTGACAAATGTATTTCCATTGATTTAATTTGTTGTTTTTATATAGGTATAAATAATTTGGTCCATCTATTACAGCCGGGAAATATCTTACGGCAGACCCGTGCTTCGCACGAGGCAGGGATGAGTTGTTACAACCGAAGGTTCATCTTTCCACTTGCATCACGTTTCGCCATATTTCATTAGAGTGGTCTGTGCGGCCTTCAAATACACACTCGCCACACACTGATGCAACACGAGGTCGAAACTTCACCTGTAAGGGGAGGTACCTTGCAAGACATCACATATCACATTCAAGTGACGCTAAATACAAACATCAACTCACTTTAGACCCGACAACACGTTCATAGGTCCGGCTGGAGCGAGCCTAGTTCCGCTTTGAATTCTTGTAAATGAGGTAGACAAAATCTTGAAGTTAATACAGTATAAATATAAGATATTTCAGAGGCTACCAAATATTTTCAATGCTAGCACCCCATATTACCAAAATAAATAATATATAAACAAATTGGGACCCTTAAAATAAGTGTTGACCTTGGTTGCCATTAATGGTAAACTGTTGTGGGCTTAATAGCATTCAAATAACATGAACTGAGAAAATGTTATTAATATTATACACTATCATGAACTGAGATACTGTCATTAGTATCAACAAATATTATGAACTGAGATATTGTTATTAATACCATACATTATCATGAACTGAGATACTGTCATTAGTATCATAAAATATTATGAACTGAGATATTGTTATTAATTACCATACATTATCATGAACTGAGATACTGTCATTAGTATCAACAAATATTATGAACTGAGATAATGTTATTAATACCATATATTATCATGAACTGAGAGGCTGTTATTAATATTGAAACGCCCCCATTTTACTATAACCGTAAAAGGAAGGGCGAATTTAACAAATAAATAGAAAGATGAGAGGGCATGAATGATTTTACGTAGGAATTTGCTATGAATGGATCTTAAGTCAAGATAGTTTTTAAATAAATTATATTTTATTGGTAAATAAGAATATAAATAAATAGACTGATATAATTTTGTAACCAGAAGGGGAGCAACAAGAATAACAAATTTAAAAAAAAACTTTCGATAAGCGAATGAACTTCATAAGGGAGTCAAGCTTCCTTAATTAAACAAGACAAATTGTAATGAAGTCATTTTACTATATTATGAAATATGAGGTTGTTGCAAAACTACACTACACTACAATTTTATATATTTATAATATCTCATAGAACTGCAATATACCCTATACTCATATATCACCAAAAAAAGTTATGGAAACGTAAAACTTCTATAACCAATCTAACTTGGCAATGTTCTACTATTAAGTTCTGTTCTCAAAAAAGGGAAACACAAAATGATCTAAAGGATATTACTCGAAAATCAACTAATTGACATTGTTCCTCAAGGGAATTTACTTCAAATTTCACACCAAATGACTTTAATACAATAATTAATCTAATGTCATCCCTGATAAGAAACAAACAACGTTAAAATATTTTCCTGATGAGAAAAAATATTTAATACGAAACATAATTCAAAGTATACTAATTTCTAAACGGTTTATTTCCATGCATACTAATTTCTAAACGGTTTATTTCCATACATACTAATTTCCAAACGGTTTATTTCCATGCATACTAATTTCTAAACGGTTTATTTCCATACATACTAATTTCTAAACGGTTTATTTCCATATATACTAATTTCTAAACGGTTTATTTCCATACATACTAATTTCTAAACGGTTTATTTCCATACATACTAATTTCTAAACGGTTTATTTCCTCAATAGGAACTAACAAATGTCCACTAACTTAAGTTAAATGAATTATAACAATGTCAAGATAATTTACTGATGGGAAAATATGTTGATGTTACAAAAACTATTTATAGTATATTCCACACTAACTACAAACTATTTATTTCCTCAATAGGAAATATCCAAAAGTTCACTAACATAAATCATAAAGAATTACACTATTGTGAAGATATTTTCCTGATGGGAAAATATTATAATGTTACAAAACTTATTTATAATATATTCCTTATATTATGACTTTACAACTTCAAACAATTTATTTCCTCTATAGGAACTAACCAAAAGTTCACTAACATGAATCAAAATGAATTATACCAATGTGAAGATATTTTCCTGATGATAAAATATTATAGTGTTACAAAACTTATTAATAATATATTCCATATATTATGTATGACTTTACAACTTTGAACAGTACATTTTACACATGGGAAGATATTCCAATATTTTCCAGCATAATAACGATGTAAAAAAAAACAATAGTTACAAAAATATTCAGCTTACATTTTTGTATGATGGCCACTAGTGGCCTTCATTTCAATCGACGCCAAGTGCGCTCTAAAAGCCACTTCGCGCTCTCTATATCCCAGGAAAGGTAGAAAGGAGGTGGAGGGACGAGGGGAAATGGAACGAAGTCTTCGTCTCACTCTAGCAACTCAGGACCTAGAGTGTTCTGGTACCTGGTAGACGTCATGAGATCCCTCTATCATGTTCTTACTCCCCCTGGGATGTATTAGAAGGATCTGGATGGCTGGTCAGTTGGTTGGCGAGGTATGGACGAGTCAGTTGGTGCTTAGCTCCGGGAATATTTGGAGAGAGTGTGTGTATTTTTGTACGCCTTATACCCCAACTTTAGACTTTACATCTTCATTCCTAGCCCTATATCTTCTCTTGAAAGTTAGCATGCTCCTCACAAACTTCATTCCCATGGCCTCCACTTTCCTTGTTTCTCTTTTTATCCAAAGTCCACGTTTCCGCTGCATACGTTACTATGGCTATGAAGTGTACTCCATACAACACTTCCTTACACTTTAGGGGCACTTCTCTTTTCTATAGTAGGTATCTTACACACCAATAGAAAAATTCTCCCTGCTGCCCTCGTATCACTATATAATATTATCTGCTGCATCATTTGCCTCAATCACACTATCCAGATACTTCACTCTCTTTGCTTCTTTCAAATCTACTCCATCCACCTTTTTTGGCCTTGTTCTCTGCCTCGTCATCACCATCACTTATCTTTTCACCATACTAAATTTCATTCCAAACTTCCCCCCCTCCTTGTTACATTCCTGCAACTGTTCCTGTACTTCCTCTTCCTTTCCTCCCATACCATCAAGTCATCTTCAAACATCACTGCTTCCATTTTCTCCTCACCCGGTTTACTTGCCACTCTAGTTATGATCATTACAATCATACATCAATACAGATAGTAATGGTGAGAGGGCACTTCCCTGCTTGACTACATTTTTTAATTGGAACCACTCTGTGCACTCTCTCTCCGCCTTTACACATAGAATTGATCCAATCCAAAGACTTTTACTGCAATTTAACTTTTCCACCAGTTTGTTTACTTCATCCTTCACCTCACTTAAAGTTATCTCACATTTGATGGTATCGGAGAAGGTTTTTAACTGGCTGAAAAGAAAATGTAGGAGTATAATTGAAAGTGGATTTTTAAAGAATTTTTTGAGACTGATAGAACATATGTCAATGGAAAGGAAATATGAATTTAATGCAGGAAAAATGTCAATAATTATCTGGACTTAAGGCGAGAGAGAGCGCCATCTTGTCTTGCTGTTACCCAAAACAGTTTTATACTCTGTATGGGTGAATTCGCAAAATAATTTGCGTGCCTCAACTTGTGCACAATAAATGTAGGAATGCTGGTAAATCTGGTTAAGTATTAACTGAATATGAATAGGTAAGCAATCCGCAGCAGTCTGCACAGCATTATGTACCACATGTGTAGGACAACAATAACAATTAAATTATTTACAGTGTTTTTCTGCAGTTTAAAGTACAGGTTATTCTTTCCTTTTCTCTTCTTTCCTCCAAAATTCGTATTTGAGTTATCTGCTGATACGGCAGAAACCTTTTCAAGGAGATCTAGCTTCTGTAATACTTAAAAAACGTAAGAAAATAACAGTTCTGAAGTTTCACCACCTAAATTAACCAACTCCAACACCTTCACCTACACACCTTGTTCTGCATGATAATATCTCACGACCAGAGGCACTAACTTTTTGTCCAAGCGGTTTGATGAGTCTATTAATGAAACGAGCTTCTTTTAGCTCTTCATTAATCTGATTTGTGGTGAATGGCGCAATAACATTGGTGATGATTGCCTTGCACTTTGTTTGCAAATATCTGAATTTATCATAGAAATTTTTTTTTACAATGGTTGTTGTGCAGTCCATGGACTTAAAGCTGTGACTATGCCCCGTCATGTGATAAGCGAAGGTTGCTTACTGTGTTGCCAGTGATAACGGTTTTTCCATTTCACTCTGGGTTCTTAAATTTAGGGAATTACTTATACTGTTGTTGGAAGCCTCACTTTGAACAGCACCTTTATGTTTTCACGTGGTTGACTACGTCTGACCGACCACCATGTGAAATGCAAAATTTAGAGTTGCATAAAGTACATTCAACATTTTAATCTATACCTTTAGTGAAGGGAAATTATCTTCTAATATTATCACTTACACTGCACTTACGTTTTGGTACTTTATTTTTATATATTCAGTGTTTACAGGCCCGGTATCTTACAAACTTTAAATCTGGGCCGTTTTTCCACATAGCTTTGACTTTACTTTTACAATTACAATATGAATTTCCTTTTTAACACTACAACACAGATTTTGGCTCTTAACTTAAATGAAATTCAACTACCCCTAGCTCTATTTGGTCCGCCCCGGGTATATTACGTCCCCGGTACCCTCCCCCGTTGGGCCCTTCACAATGCCCGGAATTTCCCTCCCGAGTCCGCCAAGCGCCCAGCGCCCAGCAGAGGTGGGCATCCCCATATCCACCACCTGGTGAGGCACCCTATCAGAGTTGGTGCCCCGCCTACTTTCTAGCCACCACACTTCCATTTTCACCCTTCCTTCCACCCTTGGCAGTTGAATTTCCTAATCTACCCCCTACCTAGTTCCCCCGTCCCTAATTTATCTATTTTAACTACTAACTAAGCTAAACTAAACTCACTCAACTATTCTATTCCCATTTCTGCCAGGGAACTCCATCACCCCGATGGTACCAGAGGGCTGCCCTTTCTCCATCTCGACTCTGAGAGCCCATCAACCACAATCCACCTCTCTTGTTTCCAAGGTGGTGGGTCATACGGTGCAGGGAACCCCCAGAGTTTATATTTACTCCACTAACTTTTGCTCATAAGACTGGAAAACTGTCCTTTGGATCACAAGGGCATCCCCTATGTTCCTCCAGACACTGTCATACTGGAATCCAGTTCCCACAGATCGTGCTTGCTCCTCCCAGCACCTACATTTTTTTTTATCCCGGCAAGGATTGTTACAGCTTATTCCCCTTTAACAATCCTTTTTTCTCTACTCACTCCCCGCTGAGACCGCACTAGTGTCCGTGTCAGTCTCGCCCTTCGTGTCGCTGTCATCTTCTTTGTCACTGTCATTGTCAACGTCCCATCTTATTCGTCCCTGTGCCTCTTTAAGTCTATCTATGTAGGCAGTCCTTGCTCTATCTGACGCTTCCAGTGCAATCTGGTCTAAGAATTTCCAATAGATTGGGTCCCTCAGTACTTCGCCTACTCATCTTCCCTGGATCTCTCTCTGGTAGTTCCTTCTTGCTTCTAGTGTAAGGACACACTCAAGCACCACATGTTCAGGGGTACCCTCCTCACCACATTCACAATTCCCCGACTCTATTAGTCCCAGCTTTCTTAGAGATGCCGGGTATAGTCCTTTTCCCCTGATGAAGTGGACAAGACCCCGAGATGGCTGTAGGTGTTTATTTTCTAGTCTCTCAACCACATTAGGGAACAATTGATAAGTCCTTCTACCTGTCCCACTTCTTTACCAGCGTCTCTGCCACTCCTCCAACAGGGCTATTTACTATGGTACTATGCGGGCGGAAAAATAATATATATTCTACAAACGCTAGCAAACACTGTTATGTATGTAGCTGGAAATTGATAGAGTAACATACTGCCAACAGAAGCCTGGAGGAAAAAAGAGCAATACTCTAAGTATTACCAACATTGTAATATAAATTGGTCAACAATGTTTCATTGATTATCCACTAGGAGTGTTACATGGTTATACTAAAACCCAGAATAAAATCCGTAACGCACAGATTTATTTTTTCAGGAAGGACACGTAAAAAGCGGGACATTTGGAATAAATTCGGGACATTTGATCAAAAAACGAAACTTTTCCGGTAAAAACGGGACAAATGGGAAGCCCGCTTCTTCATTAGCACTTAGACGCAATAGTGTTACTGTTGTGTTACAAGTGTGCCTGTGCATACACTGAGTATACACTAAGGCCCATCTTTTAACAAACACTAGATTTGAAAAGAAACTAAGTCCTCTTGAGTTGTGTCAGTTTATACGTAAATAGGAACTACAGGTGATCTACCCAAATGTTGACATTGCCCTCCGAATGTTCACATGTGATCTAGCTTCTAATTGAACAGCAGAACGTACTGTACCTTCCAGTGGCTGAGAAGAGTAAAAAATTAGCTGCCTACAAACATCACAGAGGATAACCTTAATTCACTGGCAATCGTCGCAATTGAAGGTCACTTTTTGGAGAAAGTGGATTTTTCTGGCATCATTGACCAGTTCTCTCAGCAGAAATCAAGGTGAAAGATACTATAGACTATTTCTTATTTTGTACATGCCAATAGGTCTCCTACACGATCAGTCAGACTGTCTAATAAAGTAAAAATTAGTACTGACAGTTTGACTGATCGTGTATGGGCAGTACTAATGGACGGTCTTACGAAAATACTGACCGTGTGCGCTCGCTTGTCAGTATTTTCTTCAGTCTCAGTAGTAAACATTAGTACTGACCACGCCTTTTTCTTATCATCCAGGTTGTAAGTTGCATGGAGGAGCTGGGACTGATGCAAACTGACAGTCTGACTGATCATGTAGGGGTCCTATGATATTTCAGTAACATGTTCTACAGTCTACTAATGCAAACTTTATATTGTTAAATTTGTTTGGTGTGATAGTGTAAGAGTATTTATTTCAACCTTTGCTTACTTTATTACTATATTTAAAACCTCATTATGGTAAATAATCAAATATGTAAGTACTTTTTTTTCTGTTATTCCACATATTGCACTTATGCTTATGGTATGTGTGTTTCGGTGCATGAAGGGTTATAGGGGGACACGGGGATTTAAAAGGGGGTAAATAATTAAGGTAAGAAAGGTGGGTGGCAAATTATCTAGTGCCTGTGGGCGGCAGAGTCGTAAAATCCGCCCCTGTTTACCGTACCTAACCTTTTAAGAAAAAAGTAGGTCTACTTTTATGAAGTCTGCAGCCTTAACAAACATTGCATTTTAATTTGTTCTTAGGTTAACTTATATTTGATTAAAAAGTCCATACAAACGCATTTAGAATAAATTAAAATTAACTATAATAATATATTTAACGATTGTGTTTATTTGTGTAAACTTAGGTGTGCTCATATGAAAACATAATTCAAACCATTTTATACCTTATTTGATAATGCAATTAATTTTATAATAGAGGATTCTGAGGATACAAAGCTTAAATATCAAAATAAGACTTTCAAAACATATTTACCTGTCCCATAAAATCGAAGAACTGGGATCGCCTTGATTAAAGGTAGCACAGGTTAACCACATTTGTTATGTTTTGGCCCGCAAAGCAGAGGGACAATGCCGCTCATCAGCATTTACTTGTTGAATCGGAACTTTTCTGAAAAATTCCCACTCTAAATATAATTTGACAGAGTTATCCGCATCTGTCAGATTTTTTTTTTTTTGGCTGAGGAATATCTCCAATAATTCAGATAACTTCTAAAATGTCGATCAAATTGCCGTCGGAAAACTAATCGTCCTCCATATTGGAGGTCAAAAAATGTTTGTTTAGTGTGAATTTAGTCTGGTGATTGTTTCACTCAAGTTCAAACTCAAAACTTTCTTGGACTAGGACTATCAAACGAGTACTTCGCCCCTCTTTAAATTGCTTCACCTGGGATTGGGGTACATTTAGTAGCGTGTCGTATCTGAGGCTAAAGTGGGGGGGGGCGGGGGAGCCCTCACGAACTTCGTGTATCTATGTATGTTTGTAAGTATGCTCTTAGGTGGAATGTAATGAATGTTCTTTTTACTTCTTCTGGACTCTTCGAAGAGAGAATTATCGTGATTATCAAACAAATTGAGCTCAAGATATTGATAATGTCGACGTTTCATGATCTCCTGAAGCTAAAAGTGTTTTTTCTCGATGCTGTATGTCTATTTGTCTGTCTGTATCTCTGCCTAGAGCCGGCCAGTTAAATAAGACTTGATATATATACAGTTTTCATAAGGTTTCCCGGAGAGGTTTTGGAACCACCAAACTAAGGGTAGTTTACTGAAAGGCAAAAAGATATCAAAATCGATTTTCTCAAAATTTGCTCTAATAATTTTGATTAAATTTAGTATTGATGAATGTTTTAACACTACAAACAAAATAGAAATTCTCGTTTTCCCGTGAAAATTACGTTAGGGGTAGTCTACTTTGGATCATATCTCCGCAACTATTTGAGATACGATATAGGCCTAACTTATCGTTTTAAAGTTATAATACTATACAGATCAAAAATATTCTAATTTGAAATGCATTTTTATAAAACCAATAGTTTCTGAGCTAAAAGCTAATATACATATTCTTTGTGGAGCACGTTTAAATATGGAATTAAGTGTTATGCTCTTTGCTGCAAAGAGATGCTTATCTTTTCTCGATTTTTTTAACAGTATACATTATATTATATATGCTATTTTGTGTAGTGTTTCTGCAAAAATTTATATTATTTTAGTTTTCTAGTAAATGTCTCTGATAAAGGAGAGAAATACTCGAGGCTTTACATCCTCCTGAGCGATTGAGCCAAAGCAGACATATCGGTGTCTTGGAGGGGAAGGACTTCTCGGAGGGGGTCTTTTAGTACATGTTCAGGTAATACCCATGTACTAAATACGATAATGTGTTAAGAATGAATAAGACTGAATTTAGATTAAGTGAACCCACATTTGCGTGGAAGTAGAATGGAAAACCACTCGACTGGGCTTTGAAACCCGGTCTCCTTGTCATTAGAAGTCAAGTCTATTGTGAAAGTGACGCCTTATACCATGCGGTCACTGAAGTAGGCTAACAGACGCATGGAATATAACTGTCCAATTCCACCCTCATGTGTGTCTTGGCCAGCCTAATGTACACTCTAACCTAGGATCTATTTAGCTTTTCATGCGTGGCACAGACTTAGATAACAGTAGATAACAGTAGATAACAGTACTACGACCTATTCACACGTTCATTTATTCTCTCCTAGGTCAGGGAATATCTCATGTTAACAAACAAAATAAAAATACTTTCAGAAAAAAAAACAGTATTCTTGTAATTTAAAAGATAATTGTATACTTAGGAACATTCCGTAATATTGATTGACTTAATGATATATCTATAAAATATATTTAAATAAAACCACATCTTTTAAACTTTAGTTCAAAATTAAGATATTTCATTTTACTTTTGTTCAAAAGATGGGAAATCATTTTTCATTTTTCTAACATAAGAAAGTTTGTTGTTCTGTGTGTGCGACAATACTTGAACATCGCTGAAAACTAGAAGCTATCAAACTACGTAAAGTCCGAGCTTCCAGGATGGTTGCGTGTTTTGTTAAATGCCGCCATGATTGTTGTTCACATGGATAAGTTGATTAGTACTGACTCCAGTAGTGAATGAAATACTAGAAGACTGTGTTTGCGAGCCATATGACCAGGGGTACGATTGCACGGCAGTATTTGTGCGGTTTTTATAACAAAATCAATCAATTATTTCTCCAATAGAAACCTAGAGTTTTGTTTTATTCAAATTTAAACCTCAACAGTTGTTAAATATCTGTTCTGCTTCTCACCAAACGTTAATATGGTCACGACAACTTTCACAAACTGTTGTGATTACTCTGACAAATAAATTAAACTCTTATGTTTATAATTGAGAGTTATTAGATTAATTTTTGCTAAAACTAATGTTTGATGCACAAACACTGACCGTCTCTCTCGTCGTCCTCCATCTCACAATCTCTCCTCAAGAGAATGCTCATACTTTTATTATTGTTTGCCCTTTCAGTCATACAACATTAGATTGACAGCCCGCGTCACGGACTAAACGTAAGGTTCGTCTAGTATGGTTTACTGTTGGTGAAGAGGTCAGGGTTTGAATCCCTGCTGGGTATATTGGGGTGGCTAGTCCTGAATGGGATCCCACTCTACGTATATGAGAATTTGGCTACATTTCTATCTATATTCTACCTTTCTCATTCATAACCCATTGAAATATATATGGTTCCCCTGAAAGCAAAAGAGGCGGAGGAAAACAAAGCCCCAAACATAAAATATATTATTTACAAAACTCTCCTCAATTTAATCACATGAGAGTGAGTGAATTTCTCTGGCACCTCCAGTTAAACCAAACAACCCACCTGGGACTCGAACCCGAATCTCTACGCATGTTCACAAGTTGTTTGCAAGAGGCCGTTGTTTAAACTGAGGCGAGGAAAGGCAGGGAGATATCTGGAATGATTGCGTTTGAAAGCTGACTTGGCAACACTGTTTAGTTTAATTTATATGCGGGAGGATGTTTGCTTGTGGAGGGATCGTAAAAACTGCACTACAGCAGCAAGTACGCTCCGTGACAAACATCAGAACAATAACTGCACCATAGTAGCAAGTACACTCCGTGACAAACATCAGAACAATAACTGCACTATAGCAGCAAGTACACTCCGTGACAAACATCAGAACAATAACTGCACTATAG
>CABFWB010002572.1:0-13698 GCA_902151455.1 Timema bartmani | reverse complement strand
TCAACTTGCTAGAAATGACTGTAAAGTCTGCTCGTGTGAACAGGTCTTAAATTCTCAACTTGCTAGAAATGACTGTAAAGTCTGCTCGTGTGAACAGGTCTTAAACTCTCAACTTGCTATAAATGACTGTAAAAATGTGCTCGTGTGAACAGGTCTTAAATTCTCAACTTGTTATAAATGACTGTAAAGTCTGCTCGTATGAACACGTCTTAAATAAACTCTCAACTTGCTAGAAATGACTGTAAAATCTGCTCGTGTGAACAGGTCTCAAACTCTCAACTTGTTATAAATGACTGTAAAAGTGTTCTCGTGTGTTCTGATACTTGTGGTGACACATATCACGTGCCGGAAGTGTGTCCATTCCAGAAGCAAACTTTGCCCATTACGACTATACCACAATCTAGGAATGATTGCCTTGGTCACAGCAATAACCACTAGTGGAACTATCAGTCTCAAGTCTATGGATATCACAATGATCATGGATAGGGCCATGAACTAGGAATGATTGTCTTGGTCACAGCAATAACCACTAGTGGAACTAGCAGTCTCCAGTCCACGGATAGCGCAAGATCATGGATAGGGCCATGAACTAGGAATGATTGCCTTGGTCACAGCAATAACCACTAGTGGGACTAGCAGTCTCCAGTCCACGGATATCACAAGATCATGGATAGGGCCATGAGCTTGCCATGCCTGGTGTAACACATTCAAGCTCGAAGAATAAAACGATAGCTTTAGCTCCTTGGCCTGCACAAGTTAGTTCTAATGTAATTTGTCCAGTCAAACTCATTCAAATCTAAAACTTTGTTTGTGCAAAATTTGTAGACTATGTAGGCCTACGGAGTAATCTGTTACTGCCCAGTCAATTTCTTACAGACTTCGGTCACCACGGATATGAAGAATGAAGTGCGTGAATATCTTGTTGGACTCGAAACAACGCTGGATTTACACATCACTTTTAATTGAATAGGGGTTTATTTTTATTCTTCCTTTCTCCTTTTGGAATACAAATAGTCCCATATTTGTTTTTGTGTGTTCGTTTTGCTTAGAGTTGGAAACAGTTTAAATTGTATAAGGAATTAATGTTAAAGATACAAAACATTAAAATTAAATATGTGTTTAGACAGGAATTTTTGGGAAATCTGACAGAATTTCGAGCTCATCTGGACAATTTTGCCGGGGACGGAGAGGTCAGGGTTGGAATTCCAGCCGGATATAATAATAATAATAATAATGGCCTTTATTTATCTGGCGAAGTTAAGGAGTTAGCCTTCTCTTCCACTTAACCAGTGTTGAATATAACATACACTATTACATTTATTTAAAAACAAACCAATTTTAATAAAGGAATGTTCAAATAAGTATAAAACCATTCGCACTCATTCAAACACTCATTTAAAGCTCAAGTAGTTTCAAGAACTCAGCTTAGTTTATTAGACAAGATTTGAAGAGGAGTCTAGATGTTAGGTGACGAGTAGAGTTATCTAGTTTGTTCCAAGCCTGTGATGCCAGAACAGTAAAATAACGAGCATATGTTTGAGATCAATGTATGGGAATAGACATCTGAAGAGTGGATTCTGATCTAGTAGCTCGGCTGTGTTTATCTTTAAGAAATAGGAACCGTTTGGATAGGTATTGAGGCTGAGTTGTTGATATGGTAAAGCAATACTAATAAGTTTAGCCTTCGACTTTCATTTATTATTAACCAACCCAGTTTATTAAAATACTTAGAAATATGGTCATACTGTTTTAAGTTGAATATGTATCGGACACATGTGTTTTGTAGTCGTTGTAGTTATTCTACGTCACAGTAGTCAAAGTGTGGCGTATGTATTTATTTCAGACCAAGCATTTACTGCAGCTAAGGTAATATATATTCGTTGTGTGGCTGCATATACATACGTGTTTTATTTTTCCTAAATGGCTTTACCCTCTCCCTTCATGCAAATGTAGGCATATTTCTTCTAACTTCTGCACTGCTCATTCCTACCCCATTAGTGTAATTAACTGCGTACAGCCCAGACTGAGTAACAAAGCAGCTCACATGATTACGAAGGTGTACAATGTTTAAAATATTACTTTACCGCCACCAGGTAAAAGGATCATTATTTGATTTTGTGAAAGATGACTACGTCTAATACTCTCCATCCGGCCCACCGGTACTTACTGACAATCGAAATTACTAGTAGCAAACATATTCTACGGCCTCATGTGGAATAGAACCAGGATCTACCCCAGTGGTGGTGACTATTTTGATTATTTAATGACTGGGATGGTTAAGATTTATTTTAAAATACACTACGTATTTCTACCCGTCCGGGATATACGAATTTAACGATGCTAATTGGATCATGTTGAAGAAAGTAGAAGTTAAAGGATGTGTACCCGCATTTGCGTTGAAGGGAGTGTAAAATCAACTATAAAACAAACAATAAGTACAAAGATCCAACAGTAAATGGACCGCCAACCTCCCATCATCAGCAAACCAGACTATAAGAACCCAAGAGTTGGTTCATATCGCCTCCGTTTGATTCTTATGGGAAAAAGGACGCCGTACAAGATTAAAAATACATCAAACAATTATTGCAGAATGAGCTGTGAGAACTTTGTTTTATGAATATATTATCACCTAATATATCTACATATGCTCAGTCAATTCCTTCCATAAAGGCACTCCCCCATCACTGATAAGAGACTGAAGATCTCTCTGGCCGTTCAAGGTCAAGCATCTTCATATACCGTCTGAACTATACGACGTATCTCCAGTGATAAAATAGTTGCACTTTCAATCCGCGGAGCTTGGTGGGCTGGATGTGGCCCGAGGGCCACCAATTGAATAGCTGTACGTACTTGAAAATATAATAAACCTAATTTGCTATATCGTACAGAGAAAATATTGTAATCGTGAACATGTTTGACTCCAAGATATGATGGATTCGTACGTTTGTGTGCCCCAAAACTCAATGCTACACCAGAAAATGTTCCATTGATTTATTTCAAACATGTTGTTTAAATGTTATATGGATCGTCATGTTAATAACTTTAATTCTAGATTTAGAAGAAATTCGTTAATTTTTATTAAGTTTGAGTGTTTCAAAACGGGCTTAAAAGATTTTGTTCAAATAGGATATTTGGTTAGTGTTTTACATGATAAATAGCTTGGTTTTCGGAGACTAATAATAATAATAATAATAATAATAACAATAATAATAATTGCCTAGATCAGCAATGTAAATAGATTTGAAATAATGTCAATATAATGGTTATATTATATATTTGAATCCCAATATTGACTAAAGCAAAAGGAATAGTAGTCTACTTAACATATTAAAGACAAACTATTTTAGAATTAAAATGATGTGTTAGAAATAAAACTTTTTTCAATGAACATAATAATTTATTTTAAATCCATGACTGTTTCCAGCCTATGGTATGGGATGTAACATATTTTACGCCACGAGTGTTGCTAGGACTTGCACAGCTTACAGTCCCCTGGCTGTTGATTTATGTCTACAAAAGTGTAAACACGCATTTCACCCATGATAAAATTTCAGCCGTGATGGGAATTGAAACCGGGACTCTTAGCTCAGTATAAAGACATTCTATCGACTGAGCTAAGGTGTCGGATGAAAATAATAACTACTTATACATGTGATCTATCACTTTACTAACGGGAATAAACGCGAATTTAATAATTTGCTAAAGTAATTCTAATATAATTTTCCCTGGCTTTTTTTAAAATATTATGTCACTATAATATATTTGATTGTTGATTTGAGCATACACAGAAATCTTGTGCAATACTTTGTTTCTTTATAAGCTATTATTACTTGTAGATGGTGCCTTTTATACAAAATTTAGAATATGTTCTTTAAAAGCCAGTTTTAATAGTTGGAGAGCGGTAAACTTAAATATTAATCGATCGATGCTGTCGATGTCATCGCAAACATCATGCATGCCCTTTTCTATGATGCATGCTGGCGGTCACCACTCCGGGGACATGCACGCTAGGTGGCGGCTGGAGGCGATCACTTCAATGAGGTGTGCCCGGTACCTCCAACTCACTGTGCGGCGCCCACAAGCAAGCTGTAAGATCCACGGCGGGTGCTAGGTAGTGTAGCTAACCCCCACTCGCTGATCACAAGGAGCGGAGGTGTCTGCAGCTTTGTGTTGAGCCACCGAGGATCTTCAGGGACACTACTTGCCCCTAGAGCAGATCGTGTCCTCAAGGCAGATCTGGGGCCTGCCGATGGTAGGATGGGGGCGAGGGGGATGTCTTCTTGAGGAAATACCGCTCTACATCAAAGGCGTACTAAGAAAAATAACTACTATTAAAATGTAAAAAAAAACTATTTAAAATATACCTGAATTTGTCAAAACTCATGATGAAGTTTCCTCAGGCCAATTATGATTTATAATGACCGAATTTAATGATATCAAGGTCTATTTATAGTCACTTCAAGGGGTGTAAACCTGTAACTGGCCAGTAACTTTGTTTCCCTCATTAGTGAACTCATTAGTGAATGACAGATTGATATAGAGCAGCATAGATTTACAGTTGCTCGTCAGTATTACTCACGGATCCACCCGTGTGGACGTGATCCCCCGTGCTCTCAGAAAGCCATCAGTTTTGGACGTGCTTTTAGGGTTTTCCCATTTCATCCCCACGCTAAATGCTGGTACACATCCCGCCTGGTCACACATTAGCGTAAATACAAGGGCATGAAACATTTGCGTGTACGGAGAGTGGAAAGAACGATATTTTGCAACACTGGACACGCCGTCTAAATGTCAAGCTCAACCGCTGATAGGGAGGTCGGGGCTCAAATCATGGTTGGGTTGTACTGTTGATAGTTCTTCCTTTGTCAACAAAATAAATACTTTTATTTTGAACACACTCTAATTACTTTACTAATACATTAATGCCTGTAGGGTTTTCCAATTTCACTCCCATGCAAATGCTGGTACATAATCACCTAGCTTAATCTCCCTGTCAAATGATTAACAAATGATAATTACTCTCATGCCTGATATTTTAGACCGTGTCGTGTTGAGATAAAAATTTTGATGTCACCTTATTCAGAAATACTTCTTTTCACTCTTGCTCCATGCAAATGCAGGTGCACTCAAGCTTCCAACACATTAGCATAAAGGTGCGGGAAGGAAGCATTTGCGTGGATAGAGAGTTGGAAGATCGATATATGACTGTTCTAACTCACATTAGTGATGCTAAAAATAGTTTTACTTTGAAAACGTCCAGTCGAAAAAGTTTTTGTGTTGGGCTATCGGGGGATGGCAGCTACCTGGCATGAAGCACCCGTTGAAAGATAGTAGGGTTCTAATCGTGAGCTAGCTCATCATCAACGTAGTCGGTAATGCGTTTACCTATTGAGCGAAAGACCTTGGCTCGATTCTGTGGAGGTACGCCTGATATCCGTATACACTAAAAGTATATATCCACCAACATGTTTTATCGGGCTTGTCTGTGAAAAAAGCGGCCATTGACTGAGCGTTAACAATCAGATCTGGTGAGCGATGGCCCCTAACTAATAACGTGAGCTATGTCAGTGCTCCCGAGTTCAAAATACCCCCAGAGGCGATTGTGACTAAATTACACACGATTAAATCACACTGTTTGAAGGGTGAATGCCTCTTCATTAGGGTCAATAATATCGCCCGAGCACACGTAGTCAGGCATGCTACGTTGCGACACTTGCATGTGACACAGAATGCTCACAGTGGAGCAGGGGTTGAAGGGGAAGAAAAGGAAAGGGTCTCTTAGAATGCATAATCTGGTGAAGAAGTGCAAGAGGACAGGGACTGCACACTCCCACCAATAAACACCTACGCCAGCCCAAGCGCCTAGACATTCGATCCATTAGGGCACACATACAAAATAAAATGGGACATACATTTTGATCCAATAGGGTGCACATACAAATCAAATTAGGCACACATACAATCAAATGGGGCTTACATTTCGATCCAATGGGGCACACATAAAAAACCAATGGGTCACACATAGAATAAAATTAGCACACATTAAACATAATGAGGCACACGGCTGTAACAAAATGGGCAGGATTGAACAAGTTTGGACAAGAATCAACCCCTACAAATCAAGCCAATGACCCCCACATGTGCCCACACCATTAAAAACACCACAGGATAAAAAACAGTAAAAACTCTAAACAAGCGAGAGGGAAACCGTACTACTCTCACATCTATCATATAAAAATAGGGCACAATAGGAGCTCACATGAAGATTTGTTGTGGAAGCTTAGTTTTATCAAGACAGAAAAGATAATTTGTTGTTTTTATTTGTATTACAAGTTGACCTTAATATCAAAAATGTATACAAGTTTTTATAGTAACATTAATTTAAAGCTAGATTGACCCATGTGGAAAAACGCCAGATCTGGAAATCCCAGGTCTGAGCATATTTGGGAAGATCTGGAATATGCTTAGCTAAATTCTATTTGAATATATCTTATTTTGTCTATAAACTACTTTCGATAAAGGTAAGTTTTTTTATTTAATAGCAGATCACATTTAAATACCTGTTCAAGTAGTACGCATGTATACTAATTACTCTAATATTGGTTAGAGATGAGGAAGGTTGATTTTTGGAGGGAGTGTACCTGTATTCGCTTGGAGGTTAAGTGGAAAACTATTAGGGAAAAATCCACCTCAGTGGACCAGACCAATATTTGAACCTTGAATTCCCCGTAATCGGCAGTCTAGCCTACTGCAATAGACGCCTGTTAATTTTCAGGAAGGAGACGGCCAAGATTTTTTTTTTTTTACAAATATAATGAAAAATGTATTTAATTTCAAGAAGTTAATGTACACATCCTCTAGTATCAACCTGCCTCATCCCTAACTGATTAGAGTAGTTAGGACATTCATATTTAACCTTTATGGGTAGTGAAATGAGGTGTTAATAAATATATAATGTGACTCATGTGTAAGTAAATAAAGGAGTTAAAAAGATTAATTACATTTTATTTCGATTATATAAATATGAAAATAACATGAAAAGATTATTTATGTTTCATAAAAAAAAGTTCTTCGGATCAAATATTAAATAAAAAAATTAAATGTCTGTGATAAACTACGATTTACTTTTCCTAATCCCAAAAATTCGTCTTTCCAATTGCAAATTCTGAAATACAAAAAAGGCATAGCCTACCATTAATACCAACAACATTGTGGTATTTGAGAATAAGAAGAAGTGAAGAGGGAAAATAAGCCTGCTATTTACTGGCAGAGGTTGGCAGCCTGACGCAACCGGAAAGAAGTAAAAGAAGTAGAGAAGAAAAAGGAGGAAACTTGTGTAATGGCCGAGCTTATGGGAGGTAATATTTTCTGTAGCCGGAGCAATATCCATTTAGAAATGTTGCATCCTGTGGAGGGTAGAACATAAATGGCATGAGAAATAACGTGAAGTTTTGTTGTTTAGTGTGAAAGCATGCTAGGTGGTGTTTTTCATTAATAATATTTGCGTTACGGAATATAGTTTTTTTTTAATTCTTTGTAAGTATGTCGTCGTTTAAATTTGAACATTTTGAATTAGAGGTGGGCAATTAATTAGTTAGTTAGTTAGTTAGTTAGTTAATAAAACTGAGGAGGTGTAGAAAGCGTCACTTCTATTAAATAAAGTAAGGCCTAAAACATTCAGGCTTCTTAAAAATCTTTTGATGCCAGAAGCACCTAAAGACAAAAGTTATGAGCAACTTTTAGAAGGTGTGTAAAAGTATGGAAAAGGATACGAGGGTGCAGAGGAAGAGATCGTGTTTTAGATGTAACAGTCCTTTGCATTTGACTGCGGAATGTCCCTTGAAAAACAACAAATGCTACATATGTGGCAGGGTAGGACATTTAGCTACGACATGTAGATTGAAGAAAGAAAATAATGGACATAAACTTAGAAAATTAATGAGCTAGAATTATGTAATGTGGATGAGATGAGAGACAAAATGCGCAGTTGTAACAACAGTGAAAGTGGATGGTAAGACAGTAGAAATGGTGATTGGCACTGGTTGTCTACGCACCTTGATGCCAGAAAGTACGTATAAAAAAGGGTTAAGAATGAAAACTCTAAGACCGCCGTCAGGCGGGTTATGTTCTAGATCTGAAAGGAGAACTTAGGGCCGAGGTAGTGCATGGATCCTCCAAGATGGAGTTGCCAATTTTAGTGGTTTCCTCTGATCGAAAAGGAGCTCCAACATTGTTGGGGAGAAATTGGTTACATTTGTTGAAATTGGACTGGCAGTAGAAGTTAGGTATGTTGGGAGCATACTACAGGACCGATCAAGTCTGGTGAAATCACTGATATCCAAACATGCAGAGGTGTTTGACGGGCCAGGGGGGATATCAAGAGAATAACAGTAGATGTGGTTATGAAAGAAGAAGCCACGCCTATATTTTGTAAGGCTTTGCAAGATGCGGTGGAGGAAGAATGAAAGTTGATGCGTGATGAGGGAATAATGTACCCCGTTCAACATAGACAATGGGCTACACCGTTAGTTTGTGTACTGAAGGAAAATGAAAAAGTGAGATTATGTGGGAATTTTAAAGTGAATTTGAATAAGTTTGTGTGGAAGACGAACACTATTCTTTGCCCACGATGGAGAGTCTTTTTGAAAAGCTATATGGAGGAAAGGTATTTAGATATCATATTCTGAAAATTGAAAAATGACACCTGGACACGGGAATCGAACCCGGGACCTTTGGCTTAGTACGCCAATGCTCTAACACTGAGCTATCCAGGATTCGTCCCGTGCCCAGGATCATTCTTCACTAATATTTTAAGGCAGAATCCCATTTAATTTAACCTTTAATTATCTCAGCCATGGAAGGTTGTTAGGAAGTTAAATGTTGAGTAAGTTAAAGGCAATATCATAACATATAAAACAATTATTTAAACTATCTCTATTAGTTATCAACTTAAATTAAATACCGTACTGCACTAAGAAAGTGGAAATTTATTGGTCAAAGCTAATAGTTTTTGTCAGAATATAAATGATTAATATGCGAAAATATAGGTAGATTTATGTAGTCAATATTATTATGCTGATTCAGAGACGTTTCAGGAAATGTGTCACTTATCATCTACCCAACGTAAATAAATTTGACCTAATATTTAAGCAAAGATATAAAGATCTACCGGTTCAATATTATAATTTATTTCTATACCCAACAGTTGTAGTTCTCTCTGACACAAATCTTTTATGGCAGAAGGTACAGAACAACATATCTTGTCATAATCAAGAATCAAGCACACATAACTGTTTTTGATGTTTACCTACTGGATTTGAAAACGATTGTGTGAAACTTCACCTGACTGGTTTCCTCCAAACAAAGCATGCTGAATACGTCTTTCACATTTTGATGTTCATCCCATTTGTCCTACCACTTCCTTCAGAAAGTAATATCTCTGGGTTACCGTGTCTATCAGATATTGAACATTTAGACGACCCTTTTTCCATTCAACCGTACAATAAGAGTTTGAAGAAGTACTTCACAGCAAGAATTATTTGCCAATGTATTCTCCACAGGAACCCTGGTACTTTCAGGTAATTCTTTCTTCAAATTGTCTTTATCCCCGGACATAAGAAAATTAGTTTCTATTTTGGGACAAAGTTGAATCCTGTGTTTACCATCACAGATCAAACACTTTAGTTTACATCTCTTTTCAATGTGTCCCCCTTTCAGACAAACAAAACAACAGCGACTCTGCCCAATAATTTTAAGTTTCTCATCTCTGGTCAATTTTATCGCTTTAAAGATCTACAGAAAAATGTGATGCATTACAAAATAAACACACCGAAGTGTTTGAACTAGGCCTATCTCTTGTATCCACTAATGTGGCTGCTGTGTGATACCTTTGTTTATCCATGGCAGGGGATCGTTCTCTTATTACTTTTTACTCCCACCACTGATATTAAAACCTTTTACCACAAGACAGAAGCACTCATCTTGTTCGACTTCCCTCCGGAGAAAATCCAATAGGCTCTGCAACCGACCTTCACGTTGACCTGAAGCACCACCACGTTGCCAAGCACGAAGTAAATCTTTTGTAAAGCAGGATTCAACTATCGGGTATAACATTGCCACGTACTTATCAGAGGTGACTTCCAAAGTCTTGAGTGCTCTCAGCTGAGTTTCCAAACGGTTCCCGCACATAAACTTCGACCAATAAATCATCGCATCCGAAACGAGATCTTAAACTTGTATGGCCTTAGGATAATTTTCTTGAGTCTGAGGAAAACTTTCGACCATTTCTCGAGCCCTGGAACCAGTTAAAGTGGCCTGAATCAAATACTGGAATTTGTCGGCTGCTTCTAAATCCTTATCTTCATCAATTTTAGCGAATTGGCTCAAAAAACTCAACTAACTCTACTATGATCTTGGGGAGTCTGTACTTACTTTTGAACAATGTCTACTTCGTTAATTGGTTTGAGTACTGGCTGAGGACTCTACATCGGTATCACGTACCACCTTAAATTTGCCAATATGAACACACATAGTTTCCCAATTATCTTTGTATTCACCCGCACTATCTATTTCAGCACTCAATTCATTTTCCTATGCATCACTTTCAAGCAGGCTATTTCCAGTCGTACTGATTAATAATATTCATCATTCAAGGTTTTTTATGTGTTTATTTAGAATTTTATCTTCACTCTTTTATATGAGTTCTTTTAAAGATTTTTTTTATGTTATAGCTACCAACTAGCGGCACGATGCTTAAGTGGGCAATTTTTAATTTATGAACAAGCCCCTCTTAATTGTTAAAGAATCCATAATTATTATAAACAAGAGTATATAAAATAAACAAGATTTATTGCATAGTAAGATTAAAAACCTAAGATTAGTATAAGAACATTACTTAAACAATTTTGCCAGTAAGTTACTTTCCTTGCATATTACTTCATGATTTTTTTCAGCTGGGCACATGAATATAACCCTATCGTCAACGGCTGTATCTGAATAGTCTACTTATGCGGGGTCGCCTTGACTCGTGCTCTTGATAACTGCATTGGTAATCACGTGACCAAGTGTAGAGCTGTTCGAATAGTCACGAAGGATGCCTATGCACCCTTCTCGAGCCCTGCTTGAGGTCTTCGTCACCACGGATAAGAAGGCTACCAACCATGCACTGTTCTCGCGGTGTTTGACTGGCAATTGTTTTAGTATTGCCGTTTGTCTGCCAGAGCACTGACTTAGGTTCTCCACCATTTTAAACAAAGTTGTCGCCGTTCGAATAGTTTGATGCAGTCTTCGCTATGAACAGCGCGAGAAGTGTAAAATCATCAAGACTGCATCAAGTCTAAAACTCAAAGGTCCGACTAGGGAACATTGGACTATTCGGATACAGCCAACAACTGGTTGTTCATTCTCAAATATTATATCATTCTCTTCGCAAATTGCTGTCACCAAATTATCTTATTTACAATTAACTAAGAAAAAAAATATATTGGTGACCTGGTGGTCTAGGGGTAAGGTGTCAGACTTCTGTGCTGGGGGCCCGGGGTTCAATCCTTGGTCCCGGCACAGATTTATCTGATTGCCAAATCCTTCCTTCACCTCTGACAAGACGTTTATTAATCACAACTTGTGAATGTGTTGAATGCCAGGCCTACCACCGTGGTTCGGATCCCACGTTAAACTGTAGGCCCTTTATTTCATCTCACAATCACTCTACCATTACACATTAGCGTAAGTGTGTACAACCCGAATGGTTAGTAAGACGCGGTGCTAATAATAATAATAATATCTAAAAAACACACTGGCATGCTATCTAACTAAATACGCCAAATATCATTACTACAAACACAAGCAAATCAAATACAAGGCTGCCAACTTATACCCATTTAATCTTGAATATCTATGTGTGCAACACATTCATAAAACACATAATAAAATAAACGGCCTAATTCTAAAGTGTCAATTACAATTTACGAGCTTGATGGCTTATCCAGATATATTGATACCAGGGGCGGATTCACGCATAGGCCTAGTAGACACGTGTCAGCGGAGGCAGATTTTAGGGGCGGCAAATTTTGAATGACGTAAGAAAATACTTATATTTTTCCGACAGTTAAAATAAAGTGCGTGCCAACATGACAGAGAATCGCCTTAATTCCCTCGACCAGTTCGCTCAGCAGAAATCAAGTAGAAAAATACTATATACCAATTTGAATTATTGTGTACATGCTATTAATTAATTTGTTTTTATTTGTTCTACAATCTACTAATGCAAACTTTGTATTGTTGAAAATTAAATAATATTTTAATTTGTGTGTTGTGATAGTGTAAGAGTATTGATTTCAACTTTTTAAGTCTTTGCTTAGATTATTACTACTTTTAAAAACTCACTATAATAAATTATCAAATAATGTATGTACTTTTTATCTGTCCTTCCACAGATAACAATTGTGTATATGGTATATCTGTGTTGGTGTGGGATAGTGGGCGGATAATTATTTAGTGCCTATGGGCGGCACAGTCGTAAATCCGCCCCTGATTGGTACTAATAAGTAGGCTACATTATTATATTTTTAACTAAACTGTAAATATTAAATTATATTGTATGAATATTTTCATTTAATACAATAGTATCCCTACTAAAAATTTATCATTTGTTTTATTATTTATATTTTGTTTACATTTATTTATGATGTTGGAAATTAACACGTTAAATTAGTTGTTTTAATTAAATTCATAAAGATTTCATTTAGTGATTTGACACTGTTAATTTTGTGCGATGTCTAACCAATGAAAAAAAAAAGTTAATGTAATTCCATAACCTCTGGGTCCACGTAGTAGATTTTGTGGGAAAATACGTCCTAACATTGTAAGTTTTACAAATCTAGGAAAGTAACGAAAGGTTTATTGATGTTATTTACACTCGACCCGAATCTAATGGATAAGATTAATATTTGTATTAACATTTTATTTTTATGTAGTAGTATTAAATAGGTCACTATAAATTGTGTGATTTTAGGTAGAATAAATTATTTTAATACAAATTAATAGTTGATTTTTTTTTCACTTCTAATAAGCATAAGCTTAATTTAATCCCATTAATTCTCAAAAACGAACGGTGTAATAAACAAATACAACTTACTTAATCAAGACTTGTAAATGATCTTTCAATAATAGTCAGATATGGGCCAGAACTGGCCAGATCTGATTTTCCCACATGAATGTAACGAGTCTGGGACTATGGTTTCTTATCCTCTCTCCGAGATTATGAGGGGGAAGTATTCTCAAGTAACCTCATCTTTAAGTCGTATTTTGGGCGTAGTAATTTATGATAATACAATCCAAAATATCCCCTTGCTAAATAAGTGAACAAAGTTAAGTGGCCAGTAAACCTAGTTTAACAATATTGTTGCTATTCACAATCACAAATGCTACATCATTTCATCCCTACCCCCTGGTCTCTCTTGTCAGTCAGCCAATGAGGTGGTCCAAACACTCGCTCGTGTTGTTGAGTTCCTTCCATAAAACAAGTGAACCTCCAATTGCACATGTTAGTTTCACGCACGAGGAAAATAGACTTGGCACGGACCTTCTTCACTACACCGCGTTCTGTGCCAACAACTGCTCCCTGCTATCTCTAGTATAGTGGCGGCACTCAAACCATCAATACTTACCATCATATCCCTGCTACCTCTAGTATAGTGG
>CABFWB010002571.1:82387-103223 GCA_902151455.1 Timema bartmani | reverse complement strand
TTCACCCAAGGAGTATCCTGGCAAAGTTTGATGCAATGTTTTAGAAACACGTTGTATATCGTTGGTGAATGGTTCTATAGTAAGATAGATTCTTGTAATTAATGTGAGATGGAAAGTAACGTGAGTTAAAGTCAGTATTTAGGCAAATTTTTAGAAAACATTTTTGGCCAAAATAAATTAGTAGTGCTCCAGCAGAGTCACTTAGTTGTCATGAGCCTAGTGGATTTAACCATAAACTAATTAAATGAATGTAAGATACAAAGCTTTTGTCAAATCCTGGAGTAGCTTGACTGATATTCAAGATTTATTTGGATAACGATGTGTAGAAAATTAAATTGAATATTACTAATGAAGCAATATTTTATTTGGTTGGACATTTAGTTTGGGCTACAAAAGTTGTTAAAATACGGAAATTATCTCAAAACTTACCCATAAATATTATTATGACTGTTATTATTATTATTATTATTACTATTGTCTTACAGATACATACGGAAGTCGGGCGGTTAATTGATTATCTTGAATAGTACTTAATTCTAAGGTAAAATCTTAATCATTAATGCCCCACCTCATTTTATGCCACGTGGTTACAAAATATTTGATTCAAATAGTATTTAAAACTAACTACAGTATCTAGCTGATATTTTTAGAGAACCAAGACCAATTAAATAGAATAATCTTGTAAATGTCTCTTTCACTCACATTTTATTTATTTAGACATTCCAACTAATATATTCTGTAATAACTTAGAAAACCAGTAGATACGCTCTTTCTGCGACGTGATTAATTCAATTATAGAATTTCCTTCTACTTTAGATGTTTTCTTCAAAGAAGTTCGGAAAAGACTAAAAAAATAAGTTTTTTCAGGCAATGCTAATTTATTAATTAGTGAACCTTTTTTCAAAAAACAAAGGGATGATCAGATTTTTTCTTTGGCAGTTATTATATCTCAAAAAAAAATTAATGTCACGACACAATCGTAAATACTTTCTCTAATAGGCTGTTATAAATTGGAATAAAGTTTAAAAAAATGAGTTACCTATAAAATCCTCCATAACAAATTTATTTAAGAATAAATACCACATTACTTGATTAAGCTACCCATAAAATAAATTTTCATTTTAAATATTAAATGATTTCTAAACGTTATCTTAAAAAAAATCAGTAAAATACCATTAATTTTATAAATATAATTAAAATGTCCGTATAACATTTAGCTATCAGGTTTGTAGGAATTCCGTCTTAGTAAATCATTTCATACACGGTCCCAAGTACAAAGAGATATACATAAAATTGTAAAGTCAAAGATTTTTAAATGAGAGCATATGAATCTTAGAATTTATTATCATATTGAGTCTGACCATGATTAATAATAATAATAATAATAATAATAATAATAATAATAATAATAATAATATGCTCTATCATTATGAGAAAGTAGAGACAGACACTAAAATAACATACATTTGTTACTAAAATAATATAAAACTATGCTGAAATTATATTAAATAATCAATAATAATTTCGTTATGATATAACGCGGTACAAAACTAGCTATTGCCTATTTACGATAAATCAGTAAGGTATCGAGCCGTTTGGTTGAACGGCTTAGTTACACACACAAATAGATTAGTTTCTATTGACATTCCTATATCCCTAAGAAAAAGTCACTGATTTTTAATTTTATTGAGAGAGAGAGAATTATTTAAATGTGTGCGTAAGTAAACATATCTGGTGAGATCCTACCTGGTGCTTAAGATCCGGTGAAGCAGTAACTCAAGTAGGCCTACCTGGGGTTAGGATGATGAACTTGACGTGGTCAAGATTTCATGTTCACTTCACACACACACACATAATTAGGTCAGAGAAAGATGGGTTATTGAGATAAGTTATATTGAAGGGTCATGACCAGAGTTGTGAGCAGAGGTGGGAACGCACGTTCAGCTTTTAGAGAAACACTTTGTGAACTAAAGAAAAAACGCGCGCAAAAACACAAGAGAAAAATCTACCACGCTTACAAAAATAAATTAATGAAAAAGGGTGGTGGACAGAAAAATGTGATAGTTATATAAAATAATAATGAATTAATATAAAAGAAATATTTAATAATGTAAACAATGAAATTTTTATTAAAATATAAAGAAATAAAGACTAAACAGTCACATTCTAAACTAGAAATTCAATCAAAACTTCTCTACCCTACTTCCCTCTATTAAATGGTTTAAAAAATATCTAGAGTTTCCAAACTGTAATCGATGTGCCTTTTTAAAACCATTAGATTAATTATTGAATAATATAAAGGTATTTAATATGGCATTTTGATACAGCTTCGGCTTCTGGTTGAGATTAAAAAAGATTAAATAACACTTTATTATATTACGAGTGATCATAGTTTATAAACCTTCTTATTTTCAACTAAAAAATACAAAACAAATATTCTAAAGTATTAATATTCAACCTGTGGTACGTGTACCCCTGGGGGTATGCGAAGCTACCTCAAGGGGTTCACCAAAAAGTTTTTAACCTACGTACAGACCCTACTGAACGCTATTTTTCTGTGTAAATCTCTGAAATACTTTTCAGATAATGAGAAAGAGGACAAAACACATGATTGTATAGCAAATCCCTTTGATACTACAACAGTCACTTCATCTGAACCTTCCATCACATTTAAAGAAGATTTAATTGCAATTTCTGTTGACAGCTTTCTAAAAGCAACATTCAAGACTACGTCCATTTGCGATTTCTGGACAGCAGCTCGCCACTAGTTCAGGGACTTAAGTGACATTGCTGTTCCAAAACTTCTTCCATATTCATATACTTATTTGTCTGATTGAGGCTTATCTAAAATAACATTAATACAAACTAAGGAGAGCAATCGTATGACTCATATGACTGGCCTCAACCTTGCACTCACTATCTCTAGTCCCCAGATTGAACTACTAGTTTCGAGAAAATAAGATCAGGCCTCATAATTACACTCACTATCTTAGATTGAACCACTAGCTTCGAGAAAATAAGATCAGGCCTCATAATCAGACTCACTATCTCTAGTCCCTAGATTGAGCCACTAGCTTCGAGAAAATAAGATCAGGCCTCATAATTACACTCACTATCTCTAGTCACCGGATTGAACTACTAACTTCGAGAAAATAAGATCAGGCCTCATAATCACACTCACTATCTCTAGTCCCCAGATTGAACCACTATCTTCGAGAAAATAAGATCAGGCCTCATAATTACACTCACTATCTCTAGTCCCCAGATTGAACCACTAGCTTCGAGAAAATAAGATCAGGCATGTTACTGAATGTCTATTAGTATTCATTAAATAAATACTAGTATTTTTATATTAATATTATTAATATTTTTTAAATCCCATTTATTTTTTTATTGATTTAAAAATAGCAAAAATCCAAAAATCATTGTAATATGAATTTATTTAGTTCCCTGTTACTGGGTATATTGCAAGATCCAATTGGGGGTAAAAAGTTAAAAAAAACTATTTTTGGGGTACGCGAGCAAACAAGGGTGAATACCACTGTTCTAATGCATTTATTAAGTCATGTTAAAATAATAAAATAATAATAATAATATTAATAGTAGTAATAATAATATTTAAATAGAAGTCCAAGGCTAACTTTTAATCGTGAAATTAAAATGGAGGGATTTTGCAATTGTTATATTTCAGAACATAAAATATCAGACGGTTAAATTATTATTGTAAGATAAAGATGATAAAAACTTTTAAAGATGCAGCAAGAAAAGGGACGAGAGTAAAATTATTCAGCTTGAAGGAATGCGATATGTGACTGTGCATTTAAAGTGCTCCCAAACAAATTTGGTCGCGTCGTTGAAATCGCAAAGTGTTCGAACTCAAATGTTCCAGATTTCGAATTTAATACTAAGTGGCTACTTTGTACAAAAGATTTGTCAGAGGAAGTCCGTGAAATATAACTATACAGACTTGCCTCAAAAAGTGATTCAGTTCATTTAATTTAAACTCTGCCTTTCTGACAAAACCTCCTTGAAACTGCAAAAGCGTTAAATGATTTATAGGACTCAGACATTATTTGGCACTTTGCGCATATATATATAAATACATATATGACTTGGTTTAATACCGTTAACAAATATATACACCGTAAAACTGACGAAAAAAGAGATATTGAAATGAAACTTAAATTTGACGTGTTTTTTTAGGCATTTTGGAGAATGCAGACCTCCCACAAGGGTGAAAATAGTATTCTTACTACACCCCCTAAATAAAATGATCAAAGCATTTTTAAACTTTATGAAATGTATTCCAGGTTTTGGTGACTTTTTGCGCTTTGATGCCTGACCTATAAACCAAGCCAATAGCTATTTATTTTGTAACAAAGACATCAATGATAACTTTTTAATGCAACACAGAAGAAAATGTTAAGAGGAACGTTTATCGTAGCATTGAGATTGAATGAATTGTTCCTATGTATCACGTTATTTAAAAAGTGTTTCTGGTCTGTTAGAAATATGGCTTCACGCCAAAATGGAAGTGAAAAATGTTCCTAATGGAGTTACTTAATTGCTTTATGGTGTTAGGAACTCCAGGGTTAATTGTCCCACTTACTAAAGTACTCAACCTATCCCTATCTTGAGATAGTTCTATTCAAAACACCTCATTATATCCTATGCCTATCTTGAGATAGTTCTATCCAGTCCACCTCATTACACCCTATCTCTATCTTGAGATAGTTCTATCCAGTTCACCTTATTCCACCATATCCCTATCTTGAACTAGTAATTTCCAGTCCACCTCATTATACCCTTTCCCTATCTTGAACTAGTTCTATCCAGTCCAACTCATTACAACCTGTCTCTATCTTGAGCTAGTTCTATCCAGTCTACCTCATTACACCTTATCTCTATCTTAATCTTGTTCTATCCAGTCCAACTCACTACACCCTATCTCTATCTTGAGCTGGTTCTATTCAGTCCACCTCATTACACCCTATATCTATCTTGAGCTAGTTCTATCCAGTCCACCTCATTACACCCTACCGCTTTCAGGTCCATTCCAATGTTATCCTCCAATCTACGTATAGATCTTCCCACTGGTCTCTTCTCATTGGGTTTGTCAGTAAATACCCAGAAAATGGGTCTAGATTTTTCCCGTTCGCGCTGCATGTCCTGCCCACCGTAATCTACAAGACATGATTATCCTAAAACTGCACTGTGATGCATACAGGGTGTGTGACTCATCACTATAAAACCTCCTCCACTCTCCAGTATTAACATCCCTTTTTGGACCAAATATCTTCTAGAGGATCTTTTTTTCAAACACCTTAATGTTTTTTGGTCATGTAAGTTAAGAGACCACGTTTCACACCCTTGGAGAATATACTGTAAAATTAATCTTTTGTATATTCTGAGTTTTATATTATTTAAAGCAGGCGATATGTCAAAAACTTACTGACCGAGTAAAATCATGCATTTCCCAAATGTTTTCTTTTCTTAATTTCCAATCTAGTTAAGTTAAGAGACCACGTTTCACACTCTTGGAGAATATACTGTAAAATTATTCTTTTGTATATTCTGAGTTTTATATTATTTAAAGCAGGTGATATGTCAAAAACTTACTGACCGAGTAAAATCATGCATTTCCCAACTGTTTTCTTTTCTTAATTTCCAATCTAGTTTAGTTTTTGTAGTTTAAGCTCATTAACCCAATCAAATGATTTGTTTTTAACAGTCATCTATAAATTATCGATGCCATCCTGTGTTCTTTCTCGAACCATATACTTATTCTTCTCAGCGGTCACTTCTCAACTTATTTATTTTCCAGGCTCAAGTGAAATTTCTGTATTTTCTTATAGGATTAGAAAACTTTAAATGTTAACTTAATAATTACAAACAAACACGTGATAATGTAAAATAGGCTAATTTAATTGTCTACTTTGTGGATGTATTTCTGAGCTAAACGTAAATTGTTAGAATCCTATTGTTATACTTACATAAATAAAGTAATTTTTGTAAAAATAATCACAATAAACAATTCTACGATAAGAATATATATTTTAATATCTATGAGGTTTCACATAAAAAAAATCAATGTGAAGATATGTATCTTCAATTAGGCTTTTCCTTTAAGACAACTGTTTGGAAAAGGTATTTAAAAATAGGCTAAAATATAATTTAAAATATAATCAAGTTTGTTTCAATTTTCATCTAAACCACAAGACAACAACTTAGTGATTGGCTTCTCAAAGGTGAGTGTAAATAAAGCCATAAAGATGTCCCCTATTTATAATAACTTTGCAATCGGACAGGAAATAAAGTTCATTTACGCTAACTTTGTCCTTTCACAAAGTTGAGAAAATTTAAGAAAACTTTCTAGATTCATCCCCTCAGTGGTTTGTCTTTTTATTGTTATCCTTTTATTTAAACCTACACTTATCGTAATATTGACCAAATTTACTCGATAACAACTTTTTTTTTAAAGTCCAAAGTCATCGTGAATCAGTTCTAGAACGCGTGACATGGCGGACTGAAGAGTGGACATAGTGAAGTCTTAAGTAAGGGACCGCCATGCTCGGTTAAAAATAGATGGAGCGTGTGTGTGATATACGGCCCGCACTACGCTGGCGGCCATGTCACGAATGCAGGAAATTAGCTGAGATCCTTTACGTTTTCTTTTTGCTCCTAAGAATAACGTAACCTAGAACAGCTGTTGGTGAACTCGCTCTTAGAAAACACTTCATAATTTAAAGACTCCTCTTCAAAATAAACTACTCATACGTTGTGTCGTACTTTATTTAATAAACGGCAATAAATATGAAAAATAATTTACACAAACCTTTTAAATCTATCGCTATTTATTTGTTGTCTTGGATAAATTACTTTCTTGGTTTAATTAAGTAAGTTAATATTAATGTGTTACTTTATCATTGTGTAGAAGCTACGTGTATAAATATTTATAAAATCAGTCACAACTTTTTGAACTAGAGCAGTGCATGTTTTTAAAAATAAACAGAATGTAGATGCCATTTGGTTTTATCTGTATTATTAATAAATCAGAACTTACCTATGCATTATTATTATTATCATTATTATTATCATTATTATAATATAATAAATAAAGTTTTATTAGAAATGTTAGCTATATAAAAATATTATTTCAAACCTGTTGGTTTATTAATAGATTTCCATTGAATATATAGCAAAATAAATTAAAATATTTATTTCAAAATTTAATAAAACATATATTATACAATATTGTTTAATCCACGCAAGAGTGGGATTTTAAGACTTTTTGATGATCTTTTTTTAATTTCTCGCTATCTTGCAGGTAGAGAAAATAATGTGATCGTCAAAAAAATCGAAATCGAGATTTTGATGAATCTCGACGTTTCATGACCCCCCAGAATCCGAAAAAGTGGTTTTTGAATTCCCGTCTGTGTGTCTGTACTTCCGACTAGAGCCTAAACTATTTTACCGATCGGGCTAGAATTTGCTATCTAGGGTATTCATAGAGTTGGCCCGAGGGTTTTTTGGAATTGGATATCTAACCCTAAAATTAAGTGTAGCTTACTGAAGGGCAAAAAGAAACAGTCGATTTTCTCAAAATTATTTTTAGCGATTTTGATTAAATTTCATTTCTAAACATTTATAAATATTCCAAACAAAATGGCTACTCTCGATATTTTAGCAAAATGACTTTAACGGCTCCGGTCTGATGCGTAAATGATACTTTTTTTTATCATATCTCCGAAATTATTTGATATATGAAATTACCTATCATTACAAATATGTATATCTATTTATAATACAAATAATTTTATTGAGGCATATTTTTATAAAACCAATAACTTTCAAGCTATACGCAAATATATATATATATATATATTAGCTTTTCTAAAACCAAAGGAAAATTATTGCGAACGTAAAAAAATTCAACCCGAAATGTTGATGGATGTCTACGTCTCATGTCTCCCCGAAACCTAAAAAGAGTTCTTTTCAATGCCGTCTGTCTGTGTGTCTCTTTAAACATAAAATTAAGAGTAGTTTGGTAAAAGGTCTAAAAGAGAAAAAATAATTTTTTTCAAAATCAGCTCTAACGATTTTGATTAAAACTCGTATCTATGTGTTGATTAAGATTATAAATAAACTGGATATTTTCATTTTCCCATTAAAATGAATTTTATGTTACCTTACAGAAGCTGAAATTTCCGTATCTTCGCAACTACTTGAGATACTAAATAACTTATCATTGCAAATCTGTAGTACCATTAAAAGTAAAAAAATCTTTTTTATAAAATATATTTTTATAAAATCAACCGTTTCTGAGACATTGGCAAATATATTAATACAATTTTGTGAGCTTTAGTTGTAAAGCGATACTACTTAAGTTTTAACGCAATTATTCTCCAATGCCATAGAGTAATTAAATATAAGTAAGTTTCTAACAAAATTATGTTATTTTTCCTTAAGCCTCTTAGGATAATTGTTTTTACAACCATGATAAATCTCCATTCTAGACTGAATAGTCAACATTTAAATTTTTAATTGGTCAATATTTATAAATGAGGAATTTAATAGCAATGCGATGGCATGAAGATGTGCAACACCTAATAAAATGTGGAAAATATTAACCGGAAGTCAAAATTTTAATATGAAGTGTTGACCCTTGTGGACCCAATATTGATCATACATAAAAATGAATAAAAATAAAATTATAAAATTTAAAACCGGGACTCAAAAAATGTTTTATATAAATTAGTGCAATTTATACTTGGGTTTGCTAGTGTATATTATTTATTTTCACATATATTGCGAGTTTTGAGTAAATATCTCCATTTTTAAACAATAGAGCGAGAAAGTCCGTGCGGATTTCCGTACCATTTATTTAAAAAAAATTTATCACCGCGTCTTAATAACTGTTGAGGGCATGCATCAGCAGCAGTATGGCGTCCGAAGAAGCAGGTCGAAATAGGACGCAATCTGCAGAGCAATGGAACTGATTGACTCGGCAACTGGTAAATACGTCGTAGGAATATTCGTGGACATCTCAAGCGCTTTTGACAAATTCTGGTGGCCGGCGCTGTTTGACAGATCAAGAGAGATACAATCTCCGGGACAGATGTATAGGAGTTTTAAACATTAAGATAATTGATTGAATGATATAAGGGATGAATATAGAATAATTTGAGTGGAAGGAGATTGGAAAACAATTTAGGAAAACCACCCTCAGTAGACCCAAACGGGATTCGAGCTCTAAACTCCCCCCATCAGCAAGCTAATCTTACACTCGAAATAGATTTTAATTTAATTAGTTAAATCCGTTTGGAAAAAGTAAATATAATTTCAAATTATTACTAAGTGTATTATGGATATCATTCTTTTAAAATGGTTACAAATACATTTCAACGCCACATGACTAAAGGTCAACAAATAGTTTGTATTTAATCCGTATTCCAAGTGAATAAAATATAAAATAAACCTTCCTTTTATACTTTAGTTTTCTATCAGTTCTAATGTAATCTAATAATTTCAATTAACTATTAATCACAACTTGTGAATGTGTGAAATGCCAGAACTCCACCATGATTCGGATCCCGCGTTAAACTGTAGGTACTCCATTTCATCTCACAATCACTCTACCATTACGAATTATCGTAAGTGCGTATAGCCCGAACTGGTAGTAAGATGTGTGATAGTAATAATAATATCAATTATTAAAATCTGTAATCCAAATTTGGTATTCTATAAAAGTAACCAGTTTGATTCTCCCATTATTTTACTAATAGTAAGAATATAATATTATTGTTTGATAGGCCTAAACTTATTTTAAATTAATTGACTAAATATTCAAATCTAAGATAGAAGGAAATATGTTGCACACTTTAATATACTGTAAAATATGTTAAAACATACATTAAATTCATTAACATTTGTGAGTCACATATTAAACAGTAGACGACTTCAGTATTACAAGAATGGTGGATACAGAGTTTAGTCAATTGATCACCCACAAGGTGTTATTGATTCGTCAAATATCTAGCAGCCCAACTTCAGTGCCCGCATGTTCTAAGGTGTTACTCTTATAATAGACTGCCGATAACGGGATGATTAGGCTTCAATACCGGTCGGGTGTACTGATTGTGGTTTTCAAAAATGATTTCCCAATCTCTTCACGCAAGTACTGCCTCACTTCCTATGAAATTAAACTCCTTAATTTCTAACCTATTAGTTTAGTTATTACTGGGCATACGCTCAAATGATTAGTAAGACGCTTTACAAAAACAAAAATAAAAACAAAAATCTACCGGTTGTTGTCTACCGCAGCAATATCACGGTGTAGAGGACGTTATATACAATTCTTATACTATATTATTTTGTGGTCAACTCTAGTATCATTGGTTTTTATTAAAATTATTACTATATCAGTATTCATACGTTCTAACAAAAGGGAAGGCTACAGATAACATAAAATGGCGTATAAAGTCATTAAGGTAGTTCTAATACATTTAATAGTTTTATCTGGGTGAATACTAGCTGAGTGAATAATATATATGTGAATATTTTCTGGGGACTACTTGATGGCTGTATACTAATTGGGTGAATAATATCTGGGTGAATATTATGTGGGTTAATAATAGCTGGGTAAAAACTAGCCGGGTAAATATTAGCTGGACTAATACTATCTGGCTGAACACTATATAGGTGAGTGAGTGAGTGAATACTAGCTTGGTCAACGAAGTGTATAATCCTGAATATTTTCTTTCCATCTCTGACTATAAGTGGGACTTTCAGTTTCTCGCTAACTTACAGCTAGAAAAAGTATTGTGATCGTCAAAAAATCACACTCAAGATTTTGACGCTTTTCATGACCCCCCAAATCCAAAAAGTCTTTTTTGAATTTCAATCTGTCTGTCTGTCTGTCTGTAACTTGGAGTAGAGCCTAAACTATCTTACCAATCAGGTTAAAACGTTGTATCTAGGGTTTTCACAGGGTTGCCCTCAGGTTTTTTAAAAAAAAAAAAGATATATCAAACCATAAAATTAAGGGTAGTTTACTTATGGTCGAAAAGAGAAAGGATCGATTTGATCGAAATCGGCTATAAAGATTTTGATTAAATTTCATTTTAAAGCATTTATGAATGTCACAAACAAAATGCCTACCCTCAATTTTTCGTCAAAATGACTTTAAGTGTTCCGGTCTGATCTCTATATACCAATCTTTTATCATATTTTCATAACTATTTGAGATATGGAATTACTTATTATCGCAAATATATAGACCAATTTATAATAAGAATCATTTATTTGAATCATATTTTTATGAAACCAATATTTTTCAAGCTATATGCAATTATAAATTCATTATTTTTACAAAACAGTTTGTCTAGATACACAAAATTAGTCACATGTTCCAACAATTTTCAATATATATTAATCTGATAATAATGTCCTGATCCGTCCTTAGCAAAAAATATTACCTTAGTTTTTGAAACATTTATACGAAGATACATTATATTCCAGTTGCCACATTTAAACGATTTAATACTTTCTGCAATTCGTTTTTTTTTTCCGTTATGAATACGGCACTATCAGAATATATCTGTAGTCTCACATTGACACTGTCCATTTGCACACTAACCACGTCCTCACCAGTATCTCATACACATATACGTGATTACATTAAACAACCGTGGAGGTACAACACAACCTTTTATAACACCCAGTTCAAAATAAAACAATTTGATAAAAGCTTGCTCCATCTTAACGCACGCTTTACTTCCATCATACACTTCCATAAATACAGTTAATAAAGATACAATCACACCATACTTTCTCAGAACATTCCCTAACATACACATATTCACCTGATCGAAAGCTTTCTCCAGATCAAAAAATAAACAATAAACTTTCTTCCTTACTGCCATACACTTCTCACTCAGTTGCTGCAATGCAACTATCCTGTCCATGCAACCTCTACCTGGCATGAAACCACACTGCACGCCCCAAATCTTGTCCTCAGTTTTTTCAAGCACCCTCTCAATTAAGACTCTCCCAAATACTCAGCCTTGAATACTCAAAAAACTAATTGCCCTATTATTCTTCTATTCTCTCTAACTGCCATTGCCTTTATACAAAGGCACAATGATGGCATTATTGGAGTAATTAGGACCATTTTAAATTCCAGCACACACATTGAACAACTCATAATACCTGGCAAGTAGTACCAAGTATCCATATTTAAGTATTTCACTTGTGACCCCATCTACGCCAGCAGCTTGCCATCATAGCTTTTAACAACTAAGCTTCGATATTTATTCTGCTAACCATACAATTTTCCCTATTAACTAATACTTTCTTTATTTTTTGACGTACAATAGCTCAAAATACTCCCTCTATCGTTCTCTTATTTTATTTTCATCCCAACTCAATTCACCACGTTTATTCTAAAGGTCATAGGTTTTTCCTTGTACTCCTTTTTCCATTCTCTTTACCTACTTACAGAATAGCTTCTTATTTCCTTCAAAATTATTCTGCATTCTTTCTCTTTTTTTTAATCCGATTTACTCCTTACTCTTCTTTACTACTCCTGTTGCATTATTATTTTTCTCTTTGTGTATACGTCCCACAACTTCTTACGTTCTGTTTCATTCTTCACAGCAATCATTCCTTTGTATGCTCGTTTCTTTTCTCTCACAGCTTCTTTCAACTGTTCACTCGACCATGCATCTCTTTTAAGGTTTCCCACCACCCAAACTCCCATTTATCTTTTGTTTCTAACTTTAAACATTCCACAGATGCAAAGAAATGGTTTAACTTGTTGATATCCGATTGGGAATGAGAATATGTCTTCAAGTTTATTTCTAAAACTAAGAATGAATAAACCTTTTAATATTTATCAGTTAATACCTAGTATTTGAAAAGTAAGATGTAACATTTTATGAAATTATTAATAGTTAGCGTAGATCTACAGTGTGTGAGGTTACAGAAAGGAGCGTAGAGTCAGAGTTGACAATGAAACTAAAGTCTCAAAATATATTCTACTGAAGGGCTTAGAAAAAAAATTGCAAAGGCTTATACGCTTTTATAGGTTAGTTAAGAACTCACAGTGCAATAAAACTGACAAAAGTGTTTTTACAGGGGTTTATCTTTAGCGCTGCGTCTAACTACCCATTTTGGTAATTTGCTTTTGTACTATTTAGTATAATAGTTTTAAGGATAAGAAGTGTTATATTAATAGGATTTGTACCTGATTTTACCTGGAGGGAGAGTGAAAAATATAGTTGATTAAAACACCCTCAGAAATCCGACCTATATTTGAACCACTGTCTCCCCATCATTGGCAGACTAGTCTACAGCAAGAGTAGTGCGTCACATCACTTGGCCACCGAAACGGATTACACGGAGAAAATATTAATTTCTTTTTCACTTCCCATTTTGAGACTAACAACACCTTGTAGATTTTTTTTTCTAGTTATCGTCACTACTTTAAGATTACTACCACTCTTCTCCTATAGCAGGGTTACTGCTATTAACTCCAAGAAGAAGCTAGCCTCAACGAGATGGTAAATGCTGCTGTTAAGTGTTTGTGATGGTGATGAGGTAGAGTAACAGGGGGATGAGGGATGGCTAGTTCTTGAGAAGGTTACTTTCATCATACAAATATAGTGTCTGTTATATCGTCATCTAGAGCTAATATATAAGATAAGATGGCTGAATTTATCATTTCAATCTCCCCTACTCCATAATGCTAGTTACGCCACTGGTCACAGTACAGAATCAAAATATTAAATAGCACGAAGATGGTATAGTCATTAACATAAATCCACGAAAACGATCCACGTGCTAAGCTTATAAGCAATATGTTTTTATGAGTAACTGAGCATTTGTTATTGTTTTGTGTTTATGTTATAAGCTATGTTGACCATTGTCGATAGAGTAACAAAGAATTTGGTCTCAACACGAGAGTAGCAAATTATGTGGTCTCAAAATGAGAGTAGCAAATAATGTGGTTTCAAAACGAGAGTAGCAAAGTATCTGAAGCTATTACACAACCTGTAATTGGTTTTGCTACTCAAGCGCATAATTTCATTCATGGTATAAAGATTAATAATAAATAGTTAAGATGAAATCTACCATCATTTGTGTTCAGGGAACACGAGAACCCATCTGTGAAATTACTTAATTATACATTACCATTCCACTTGGCCAAATAATTTTTTAATATGCTAACAGATAAAGCGTATTCCTACCAACGTAAGGAATTTCTATACTTACAACATTAAATTGTGTTCTTAAATATATCTAGTATCAAATAAATATCCCCAGTATAGCTATTCAAAATTGGAAATAACATTTTTCTTTGAGGCAAAACAAGGTTTAAGCTATTTATTTATTTTTTAAAATTAGGTTTTAATGTGTTTTAAGAATCAAATAGCCAAAGATATTATATATGCTTTTAGTGAGAATTTACTACATCAAGATATAGGATAACATTCTGGAAGTTGAAAATGACACCTGGACACGAGAATCGAACCCGGCGTACTAAGCCAAAGGTCGCGGGTTCAATTCCCGTGTCCAGATGTAATTTTTTAATTTCCAGAATTTAATGTATTTTAGCTTACACGTATGATTTCCAAGCACTCCAGAAATCTTAGGAAATTATATTCACAAATGACAGCACAGTACATAGTATCTCATTTCTAATCCATTTAATTCTATAATCAATTATTATTGGTACTTGCATGTAATCAGGTGATGAAGTGAGAGATCCATAGTAAATTGAAGATGAGTAACTTGATGTAAGTGGTAAGATGGATTCTAGATATCATGATCCTGACTATTATACAATGGAATGAACTACTTCAACGAGAAATAGTGATTTAAGGGAAAATGTGCCTCCTATTATTTTCACATATACAAATGTGTATGTTATTTCCTGTGTTTTTTCATTTTTAAAGGTTGTTAGAATAAGGCCCAATCTTACAATGTCATGTTATTCTATTCGTTAGGGCTTAACATGCGGTTAAGCGATAACAACCACTACTTTGGATTTTACAATGTTTGGTTAGAGCTAGCGTCCTCGTTAAAGTGCTCGTAAAGTTAACGTGAGGTCTACCTTCTGGTTAGCATTTTAACGTCCACATTAACTTACAAACATTCCGCCATATTGTTTTATGGCAATTGGTTTTTATTCAAGTGAGGTTATATTATTATTTTTAGAAACTTTGGACAGTTATTTATGAATTCTCTTGCTTTTAATATTGTCCACCAGTAATTATATATATGTTTCACCAATGATCATCTAATCATAGATTTGAGGTATTATATTTCAAACTTTCCCTCTTTTCAATATGTACCTCTTTGGCGAACATGATACGGCGTTAGACTATCAAGCAAGCGGCTCGTGTTCAATTCCATATACTTCTTCTTTTTTTTTTTTTAAGAACAAATTACTCCCAGTTTAACACAAAGATGATAATAAAATAACTATGTTAAATTATTTATTCCTTCTATTTAATATAGCTGTTTAATTTGGGACGCCTCCATTTCTTTTGGTCAAATTTGTAGAGAGAGTGATTTATAAGTCATCGTACGACATGGGGCAGAGGTTTTTAATTTCTGGTATTGCCTTTTATTACAACTATTTTGGCTTAGGCCTACAGGCTCTTCTTTCCTATTAAAAATATGTACATTATTTTCAATGGTTTCACTTTACAATTTGGAGTTGTCATTTCTTGCTGTTAATAGTAATAATTGACAATTGTGTGTTTAAAAATTGACTATGACTCTACTCTTAAGATTTTGAAGCTTTAAAAATTGGGTTAAAACATGCCTGTTTAAAATAAACAGAGTAGGTATACCCATCTTTATTTGGATAGAAACTTATGAGACTGTATGAATATGGATTATTGAATAACATGACGTGTTATAAACAACAACATAAACATGCATTATACTTTAATCTGTTTTCCTAACAACTCCATAACTTTAAAGACATTTAATAGTTACTTACAATCTATTGGTTCAAATTAAGCCAATCAAAAGCTTTGTAGCAAATCTAGTGCTTCAAGAAGCTTAATGATAAGAACTAATGGAAGGCACCCGTCCGTAACTTGACGAGAACATCAAAATAGTATTGTAAAACGCAACGCCAAGTTTAACCAACGGTTAGACTTTACGAACGGTTAAATTACGAGGACTTTAACGTTACATTGTAAGATTGGGCCTAAGTGTTCTATATTGACAAGAACATGGTTTATGTTTACTTGTAGTTATGTGAACAGTAGAACTCGCTCTTTCCAGTATCTTATTTGATACTACAGTAATAATTTTCTCTTTGGACTTCAAGTTTAAATATCTTCCATGATATATTCTTGGATTTGAAATTGATACCTTTCCTTGGTGTTCAAGTTAGGCATAAAACTTATCAACTCTGTATTCAATATTATATTTATAAATATAATCCATTGATCACGTGGTTAAAGACGTCAGTCTCGCAATATATTTAAATAACTTTAAAATATACGCACTAGATGTTCTATCGATTGCTTATAATTTTAAATTAAAATTGCTTTAGATGAGCTACTGAACAAAATACAGTTTGAGCGGACACCATTATAAAACGGGTAGTCAGAAGGATAAACTATTTACTGTTAATACGTCATTCGCTCTCATTTCAAAGAATGTCCTGTCCAAATATCGTTAAAATTGGCCACGCATTTGGCAGTTATCGTGAAAATAACAGACAGACACATATTTGAGCAGCCACAATATTGAGACTTATAACAAGTACACATTTTTTTAAACTTAGTTCAAAACATGTATCTAATAAATTTAGTTGAAATTGGGCAAAGAATTGGAGATTTATTCCCTATCAAAGATCTGATTTGACAGACAGACGAAATGCCAAGTGGTCGAATTAAAACAGAGTCATGCTTCGCCAGTTATATTAAACGTGATTAAAAATCTTTAAAATAATAGCTATGATTTAGAAGTTGTTAATTTTTAGCAGAATAATGTGGGTATCAGATATTCAATTTCTTATTTAATAATAAGTTTATTAAAAAGCTAAAAATGTTGATGCCACAATTCTATTTATTTAAATTATTCTAAAAATGACACCTGGATACGGGAGTCTAACCCGGGATCCGGGACGCATGTCAGGGTTTTATATTTCAAACTATTTGAATTCATTAATTGTGGTATTCTCCATATGGTCACTAAACTAATCACATTAATTCACACCTTGTGAGTTGATGTTAATTAAAAGTAATGAAGCTATGTCTTTTTTTGTAAGTTGTGAATTTTAAGTTTGTAGCTAAAGAGTTTATATCCAATGACCATAAATAGAATGCTGAGTGTTCTAACGTGACAGTAAATATAATAGAAGGTGCTATCAGGAGACTATTCAATAGCACTAAGTTACCTAAGGAAGTGGTTGACATAAAAACATTCTTCCTTTCAATTAAAGTGTTTGTCATACAATTCACGTTGCCCTTTAATTTAAATTTCAGAAAATTACAAATATGCAGTAATATGAGTAAAATAGTATTCAAGATAAACTTAATAAAACAAACCGTTTTCTAATGTTCAAAGTATTTTGTTGTATATTAAAAAAAATAATGATTGTGTTTTACTGTGGTGCATGAACATGATACCAACCAAAACATTGTTTAGAACAATCTGAGAATGCCTGAAAAAATCAATATTTAATTATTTTTTTTATTATTTTTAAAAAGGATTTATCAACTGTTCATTTATATGCAATGAATATAAATTTTTTAAATACATTTTAAATTTTAACCAAGATCATTTTAATCGAAAAGTTATTGTTTTTTGTATCTATTTCATTTACATTAGTAGTATAATTAAAGTTAGTAATTAAAATGATGTTTTATAGACCATACAATACCATGGCAAGTAACAATAGTTTGTGTTTTTTTGTGTTTAATATTCTTTTTAACCTTTAAAATTTAAATGTAAATATTTAATACAATATTAGATAAAAAATCTTATGAAAATCATGCATAGTTATTATTTTTGTTAAATATAGTAAGAAATCTGGCTCTACATTCTAATGATGAGTGTAAAGCGCATTCTACTAAATTAAGTGAATTTACCAACAAAGAGTTGAAATAATCTTGTATTTAATGGCTAATACTAAATGATCTTCATTAAAACCAAATAAAAAAGTAAAAAAAACATTTAAGAAAACATAGATTAATGGACATTCTAGAATAAAGACATCAAAGACTTTGTTTCGAACAAACTAGCTCAAGATATAATACTCTTGTAATCTCTTCTAATTAAATGAAAGAAAACTAAACACATGGAAGGCTGAACATATTTGCATTTTTTTTATTTGGCCAAGTCACGATTCTTGTTCTCTTTAGATTAATATCTAAGTGGAGTGTGAACGAGTCTGGCACAATGTCAACTCAGGGGGGAGCTTTTCGGCTGTTGGAGAAGTTAGAGCAGTTTTTACTTCATCACAGACTCACGGGATGTTTAACACTCTTGGGTGTTTTGAAATATCAAGATTTCAAGTACGCGAGCTGTAGAGTTTCATTCTACAATTGTTACCAAACATTAATCTTCTATTATTAAAAATATTGGATACGCCATTTAACAGAATAAAAGTTTAAATACATTAAAAAATATTGAATATTATTCACAAAAATCTGCCAGCGCTACATCATAAGACATTACATTTTTCATTTGTTCATGTAGAAAAAGTATTGTGTGACCTTGACATTCTAGGTCTCAAGTTTTTAATTAATGATAAGTTTTTGTGAACCCAAATTCAAATAAGTGAGTCTTAATTTTCCGTTTGTTCAAATATGTCTGTAATTTGATCTACAACTTTTAAGTTTGATAAATAATATAAACATATTTTAAATAATACTAATTATAATATAGTAAAATAGTATGAATTTTAGCCCCAAAATAAATTTTGGGTTTTTTAAAAAGAATTGTATTGTAGCTTGGTATATTTTATGGCTTTTAGAAACATATAAGAACGATAAATTCAAGGAAAAGAAACTCCATTCCCTTTTAAAAACTGGTAGACCATTTGAAGCATCAACCATTTGCTTTAAGTTGGCATCCAAATCTCGTGCCCCGGATCAAATCCGTCATTTTTCAGCAAAAATAATATAATATGTTGAAAGATTAAGCTAAGCAAAACGCACTGAATACTTGTAATTGTTAATAAATTAATCTATAATATGTGTGTTTTATATTTGAATGTAATACTATGAATCGAGCTAATATACACGTATTTGCAAATTAAAATAGGATATATATGTTATTATTATTGAAATGTGCGCCTGTTTAGAGATTTATGTGATTTGTTTACGTAAAAGCAGTCTTGTTACATATCCTCACAACACTTTCATAAGTGTTCAACACGTTGAATGTATATGCATGGTAATCATATTATATTAATATTAGTGCATTTAAACTAATGTGTCATTTAAAAAATTGTTGAATTTAAGAATGATTAGGAGTGCTATCTACGAAAACTTAACGTTTTTATGGTAAATATAATTTAAATGATTTATTTAATATCAGCATTTGGCACACGTTACTGCCATTTAAGAGTAATCATTTAAATACAGGTTGATAAATTACACTTTAACTCGGGAATCAAACTCGTGTCTATAAAGGTAAGAATATTTAAATCTCAAAGTACACCAACAACAACTGCATATGTGTGTTCATGAGTTCTTTCATCTCAAATTATTATTTATAGTAACTTGGACATATGTCAATCTGAAGCCTGTCATGAAAGGTAAAGTAACAGTGTAGTCAGCGTGGAAACAATGAGTGTCACAGATGTGAGTCTCAGAGCCTGTCATAGAGGGTAAAGTAACAGTGTAGTCAGCGTGGAGACAATGAGTGTCACAGATGTGAGTCTCAGAGCCTGTCATAGAAGGTAAGGTAACAGTGTAGTCAGCGTGGAAACAATGAGTGTCACAGATCTGAGTCTCAGAGCCTGTCATAGAAGGTAAGGTAACAGCGTGGTAGGTAAAATTGTTTACTAATATCCTGATCACTGTTATTAATTAAAAACAAATGTTTTACAGTTAAATTCAAGCTCATGTTTTAACTACATTTATATACCCAAAATATCATGATAATAAGTTTAATGAGTTAGTTTTCTCTGTGGATCTGTGATATAATTCGTGGGTGAAACTCATGCATTTGATATATTTACAATTTTTGGTTAATATGCTTAGCTGAATATTACGTCCATCACCTATAAAAAACATAAATTCTTAAGTAGCCTAGAGTTAAAAAGGAAGTTGAACAAGCCTACAAATGTTGATATGTTTTAGCTATTAACATAAATGTCATCAAATTATATGACACAACATATTTTGTTTATGTCATCTTATATGGCCCTTTCTAACTGAATTTCACTACTTAAATTTATTAGTTTATAGTAAATCCTTTTGAGCTGTTTTAAATTCAATCAGCATTGAAACTAAACTTTGAAGCCTACCTCGTCTTCCCTTATCCTCACGCCTTTTCCTGCTACTCCTGTTGCACTAACTTTGATTAGCGAAGCTTCTCTTCATTACCTCACCTACAAGAGCTACAGTTTTCCTAGTCTCTTCACGTATCTCAGCAGCTTTATCTACATGAGTTCTCTCTAGCGGAATGTCTTAAAGGATTTTGTCAAGGTCCATTAGGTAAGGCGTTTATCTACATTAACTTAATGCCAGACTTAATTTGTTTGCCGATTTGCCCATAGGAAGAACTCGATGAACAGTGTCTGGGCTTGACAATTTCCGATGATGATTGTACAGAACTGACATGACCGTGTGTGTGT
>CABFWB010002571.1:0-81104 GCA_902151455.1 Timema bartmani | reverse complement strand
TGTATGTATGTATGTATGTATGTATGTATGTATGTATGTATGTATGTATGTATGTATGTATGTATGTATGTATGTATGTATGTATGCTAGATAAGCGTCTGTTTATTATGTAAGAGCCTCGGTTAAACTATTTTTTCACATAAGAAACAAAATAAGATTATCATCCAAAACTGTACCTAGTTGATTACATTTTTAAATTAAATTATAATATTTTATAGCGCTTTTAACCAGTCCACATATCTACATATTTATACAGATTAAGTATAAATAAGGGTAATTACATTTACAGGACATATACACGTACCTTTGCAGAAGGAGAGTGGAAAACCATTTAGTTGAAATCACCCTTTATTAACCAATACATTATTCAAGCCCTGAATTCTCCTCATTACTTGGTAAACCAGAACATACCATGATTACATTGAAACCCATGTACCAACTTAGGGTTGTTTAAATACTATTAATTTTTGATTAATTCATTGAACTAAGTTTAGATATTGATCATAAAAATAGATTAAGGCTTTCCATACACTTATATTGTTGATACCTTGGTAATTTATTATTTTTAACGAACGCAGTTAACCAGCTTATATATATTTATATATTTACTTGTACTCATACTCATGGGTGGTAGTGTTAATTTATAATTTGGAAGTACATTTGAATGGCGTATAAGTGGATAATTGTTTACCTAAAAATAATTTTATCATACGTTGTTGGGATTTGAACACTGACTTCCTAGTCACTATAAAACCAGATGAAGTGAGGTTTTCACCTAATTATTCATGTTCACCTATACAAGAGAGTTTTGAATCAAGGGATTAGCTTTATGGTACAACTTAGGTTAAAACATGGCATGAAAATAAATTCTGTTCAAAAATATTGTTAAATCTGTATTTCTTAATATAATTAGATTTAAAAATATATATTTTATTTAATAAATACATCCAATATGGTACATAAAGTTGACATAATAACTAGTCTATGATTTTACACACAATAATCTGACACATTCACATTTTATCTAGTTTTAAAATAATTAATATCTGGCTTAAGATATAATTACGCTAATTGGTAGTTTGTTATGTCACAGTGACATGTTTTGGTGAGGATTTAGGTGTTTTATGACTAGTTTGTGTTTCTACGTGAAACTAAGCGCCGAGAATCCAGGACAAGAATAATTAAACGGTCAGTGGAACCAGAAAAACTAATATTTCGAGGCTATCTATTACTAGTTCATAAATAGCTTTTTGTCTTTCTGACAGTCGTAGGTTTATATCCCTACTTCAGTCAAGTAAGACCTGATATGTTTGTTTAGCAATGGATAGCAGTATATTTTACTACATGACATGAAACAAATCTGATTTTAGTATATTAGTTGGCAAGAATATTCCATTCAAAGATAAGCTCGTGTCTCGTGTGTTAAAACTTCTAATTTACATTTTAAGTCATTTTATCTCTTAAAGTATTTTTCTTACTCCTATAGCATATTCTATAAGTCTAGTGTCCTTAGTGTATTTTGAATAAATAACTTGATGAATTTTAATCAATTTTATACCAAAACCAAGATAATATTATAAGTGCACCAAATAATTATGTTTTTTAAAGGCTTGTATCAATACAAGCACAATCTTCCTTCATACAAACGTGGATACATTATCTCTAAACTATACCATATTCCCAAACCCCTTTTTGATGTAAGAAGCCTAGATGAGAATATGTACCTTACGTGGTGCACTAAAATGAGCCATTATCAATTTTGGTCGTGGCGTTCAAACAGTGAATATAACGTTCAGTGATGCTTATACAGAGTGGGTTGTAAACAACTAGATGATCTATGGTGAGGAGAGTGATGGACAACCTGCTGAGGTTTGCCTAACGTCCGGTGGAAATCACATGAGTGACATTATCTTCAAAAAGTGAAGAAGTGTATTATGTGGCTTGCTTTTATTAACTAGTGAATGTTTACCTTTCTTTTAAAGTGTTATTTTTCAAGTTACTAACTATACAATGGTTTCAGCCCCAAGCAAGTGTGATGCTTTGCCAATAGCTTCTTGGAAAACTAGCTATGAACCTATGATTCGTTGCGTTGAGATTATTTTTACTGATGGGGCTGGATTTACTAGAGATGACATTGTGAACTCTCAAAATAATGAATGGTCATATGATAATCCTCATTCCATTATTGAGCCAATACACCAACAGATATATTCAATAAATGTTTGCTTGGCTATTCTAGGGGACAAACTAATGGGGCCACTCGTTTTGCTGAACATACTAAATGGTGCAGACTACTATAATTTTCTAATGAATGTTCTACCCAATCTACTGGAGAATGTGCCCCTTAGAGAAAGACAACGAATATGGCTTATCAATGACGGGGCTCAGCCTGACTTTTTGAAAACTGTCAGACATCACCTCAATGAGACATTTAATATAAGATGGATAGGTCAAGGAGGTCCAGTCGCATGGCCCCCCTTTGTATGGGGATATTTAAAAAATTTAGTGTAGGTACTCGTATCCGTTATTTAATTTAGCAGACTTATAACAGATCATTTAAAACTGTTGTCAGACGATTAGAATGAAGACATGGATTTTTAAATGAAGACGCAATAGTCTGAATCGAGGATGTGGAATTTGTGTGGAAATGGAAGTATAATATATAGATTACCTTTTGTAGTGATGAGGTTATAAATTTGTTCCATACAAACCTAAATAACATTTAGTTTTGTATCCAACTTATTTTCATTACTGAAAAACATAATTGCCTATATCTTTGTGAGTTGGTTTGCAGTCTACATTTACTATAAATTTTTTACTCATTTTAGTGAATACTGAAAGATCCTAAGGCTCTGAACCATTTTTTATAACACCCTTTTTAAATAACACATACTAGTAGCGAGGAGATAGTTGGTATTTTTTTGACAGCACCAACTGATTATTACGCCATTTAAGGTTTCATGCTCACAATGTCTGGACAAAACTAGGACTCACACACTAAATTCTTCCTATGTTGGTATGCTTAGCTTCATATTTCCAAGTTATTGGTTTTCTATCCACTTGTACAGGTGGTCAAGTGGTGTAGAGTGCCAGGATCGTGATAAATGTAAAAGTAAAAATATTTATCAACTATACATTTTTTGATATTTTCTTACACACCTTACACAGGCTTGGTTTCAAATTCTTATAGCTCTTGGTTCCAAATTTACCTGAAACTATGATCACGTGGTTTAACACAACAATCTCACAGCAAATATCAAAGCAAAGAATATGCCTTAGGTGCACACCCAAAGTAGTATGTAAAGTTTAATCTTTCTATGAGTATTAATTTTAAGGCTAACCGAACGGTTGGTCACAAAGTATATTACACTTGCCAACTAAGTATTTTGTTAGTATGCATATGGTGCCCACTTAGAAGTTAAGCAAAGTTTCATATTTCTATATTTCATAGTTTTTAAATCATCTTCACATAGGCTCACTTGTTCAAGGCCTTCGGATATAAATATATAATATATGAAGAACAAGGGAAACCTCTATGGTGTCTTTAAGAACGTCAACAATGAGTGACAAATTTAGATTTTCAGGTTTTATTGGTTTAGGAGATAAAGCTAATATTAAAACACATATTCTAATTTAATAATAGGAAAGATTAGTAATAGTTCAACCATAATTAAAAATTTTTTATATAGAATTATTCGAATCTTATATATAGTTTGAAAATGAACCAGTTTTTCATATTTTATGCTTTTGCAGTATTATAATATGATGAAGCTACAGGAAAATATATATACACATAGGAACTACATTTCTTAGGAGAATACTAATGTAAAATACCATAAACAAACCTATATTCATTTATATATAGTATCTTATATTAGAATTAATTTGATAAGCCCATTTCCAGTGGTTCAGATTACGAGAAAACGAGTGAGCCGATTTTGACAACGAACAGTCATTTTAAAGGTTAAGGGATCCAGGATGTCGGTGAAAATAGTAGCCTAAAATTAAACCCCAATTTTCTTAGTGAATTCTCATATTTTCCTGCTGTGTGGGCAGTGACTCATCTGTATAATATGTCTTTGTTTACATCATGATGGAGACCATGATTTGCGTTTAGTTGTGTATCGGTAAATGAAATATTCCTCTTTGGTTAGAAAAAATAATCACCTAATTCTTACATGAGTGGTTTGGTGCAGTTAATATATCTATAGTGATGAAGCTACAAGAAAATATACATACACAGAGGAACTACATTTCTTAGGAGCATGCTAATATAAAATACCATAAACAAACTTATATTTATTATTATAGAGTATCTTATATTAGAATTAATTTGATAAGCCCATTTCCAGTGGTCCAGATTACGAGAAAAAAATGAGCCGATTTTTACAACGAACAGTCATTTTAAAGTTTAAGGGGTCCAGGGTGTCGGTAAAAATAGTAGCCTAAAATTAAACCCCAATTTTCTTAGTTAATTCTCATCTTTTCCTGCTGGGTGGGCAGTGACTCACCTGTATAATATGTCATTGTTTACATCATGATGGATACTATGATTTGCGTTTAGTTGTATATCGGTAAATGAAATATTCCTCTTTGGTTAGAAAAAATAACCACCCAATTCTTACATGAGTGGTTTGGTGCAGTTAATAGATCTATAGCGGGGAGAAGGGTCATTTAAAATTTCTCATCGTAGCGTGAAGTGGGAAAATATACGTTTGGCTATTATTTATTATCACTATTAGAGATATTCTATAATTTAATTACAATGTCACTATAGATAAATTAAGGGTAATATTCTATACAAATACTATATACATAATCATATTATTACTATTCTTTATATTCGTGATTGGTATTTTAGTGAACTTTATGGAAACAGTATATTATTTTAAAGCTTATGGAAGGAATTTAAACAGTTTATATGTCTGTTTATTTTATCACTGATTCTTACTACCCGTTCGGGATATACTCATTAAAACTAATGCGATTATTACGATAATGTGATAAGGATGAGGTGGATTATTTTAGAGGAAGCCTACCCTTATTTGCATGGAGGAAGAGTGGTAAACCATTTAGTAAAAAAACACCATAAGTACTCTTGAGCAGGATTCTAGCTTTGATATTCACGTCATTGACGGTCCAGTATATTGCGAGAGTAATACCTTAAACCAGAGCCTCTCAAACTTCTTAGTCAGGTGGACCCTCTAACCAGGGGACGGCTGACTCGCTGACCCCACTTTTAAGATTCCTGCCTTAGTATCATTAAACAACTTTTTGTGTATTTTATATACATACACCTTTCTTAATTCAATTGTATTTGATTATAGTTATAAGCTCTTCTCTTATAATTCTATGTGTCAATGATAAAAATGATGCTTGTCTTGCCTGATTTGCCGCTCACTGGTGATTTGGTGATCGAACAAAGGCTAGGTGTTTTGGAAAAGATTATTCCTAAATTACTTTCTAATCTTATTTCATGCCGATGTTGATACAAATGATATAAATAAATTCTTTTTCATCCCTATCTTATTAGTGAAAATAAAAGTAGTTAATTTAAAGAGGTAATAAGACTAGCCTCGAAAACAGAACGATAATATGTAATCGTGTGTTTTATAATTTAACTATATCACATAGTAGCTCCCCACGATTGAATTCATTTTGACAGTAATTCTGAAATAATATAACTCTATATCAATATAGCTCCAGTTGAATTTTTTTGGATATATTTGAGTGCTAATAAACTGAGTTGAATGCTAATTCAGAAAAAGTACACCTGGTTCAATAAACGTACCCAGTAGTTGGAAAACAGTCCATTTAAATTACGATTATTGGTTAATTGCTACGTTGTTTTGCCGTTATATCCTAGGTAGAATAGCACATGCATATTTATAATCAAGAGTAAATAAATTATTCTAATGTAAAATTGTATTGTTTATATTTATGAACAATTGTATACAAACATTTATAAATCAATACATTTAACACAATATATATTCATGTAATAATTTGTTTCATTTGAAGTAAATAAAACATTGAAAAATTTATAAAATAAATTGTTACAATTTGTTTAAATATTCTGTTTGTAAAAAAAAAAATCATCTTAATTTATGGGAGCGAGATGAGGTTGTTCTTCTTTTTAGAGCTAAGCCCACAGAAGATGAAAAAGCCCTAAGGGTAAATGACAATCACCCACAGTGAACTTGGCCAGGAAGTAAGCCCTGACCTGTTGGTCTTTGGAGACCAAGTATAAAATATCCAAAACCGCTTTGGCCAGCCACATCCGGTGGGGCCCAAATACGATGAACTCTCTTTATATGGAACTACGTTGTATTTATGTTTAAGTTATACCAATGCTATTGTTATTGTTTATAAATATAAATAGTAACCGAAACAAATTAAATGATAGTATATATATATTTTTAAAGGGATTGTTAAAACATGGCCACATTTTTTCCCTCCAAGCCCATTGCACGATAAGACTAATGGAAGCACCAATACAAAATATGAATAAATGCTTTATATGCCATTATGATGTGCAAAAAAGAAATTAGAATTCATCACATTGACTTAATACCTTCGATACTCTATAATTTATATTAAATTTGCCTACAAACTCTGCATAAAATTCATTTGAGTAGAACCATATTATACATATATCAAGCTGATATGTAGCTTTACTTGTTCTAGTTGAGCTATTTATACCTGTTTGTATGTAGCTTATTACGAACATCAAGCTTGTATGTAGCTTTAAGTGTTCTAGTTGACCTATGTATACATGATTGTATGTGGCTTAGTGTGAACATCAAGCTTGTATGTATCTGTAAATGTTCTAGTTGACATATTTATACCTGCTTGTATTGTATCTAAGTATGAACATCAATCTTGTGTGTAGTTATAAGTGTTCTAGTTCATGCCTGGCCAACTTGTTTTGTTTCGTGATGTACTTTTATTAGTTAAGACCAAAAGTGCACTACTGGGGCCTATATCTCCTCTAAAATATCCATAAAAAATACATATATAAAATCATCTGCATATAAAGATCAAAATAATGAAAGAATACTGTCTACAAAGAACACAAATTTTGAGATTTAAAAAATCGGATGCATTTAAAAACAGGTTTCTTACTAATGAGAAGAATGCGTTTTTATGTCATCCACCAGGCTTCCAAAATCCGGTGTATACTGTAACAGGGTAAGTCTCAATGAACCTTCCAAATGCAGATCTGTTAAACTGGAGCGATGTTTTGTTTTCGTTAGTTTCATGTAGGAGAATGCCGATTCACACAAATACGTAGAACCTAAACAGGAATAAAGCATTTCACTGCAATTTCTTATGTTGGTATAGTTCTCCCGGGAAACATATTTCCAAAATTCTTCTTCTGATGACCAGGCCTTTAATAACAAGTCACACCGTAGAGTTATGATGTCATTTTCAAGAGACGCTTTATCCATAGAAAATATCAGACTGACTTTTCCTGCGATGTTCTTTGTGCTTAGGACTTCTCTGAATGGGAAAGAATCATATTGAACAATATCTTCGATTTTTTTGAAGTCACTAAATCTGGATTAAAATTCCTGTGGAACTTTACCAATTTCAAAAACATATTTCTCAGATCCAAACTCAAAGCCTGGGTAGTTTTGCTTGTGATCTATATTGATTGTGATAGATTCAGAGAATTTAGTTTGCCAGTGAAATTTGTCAAAATCGCCAAGTCAGACATCCTCTAACTCTCGATATTCATCTGCTCTTTCATCCAAAAATATTTTAATCTCACTCAATAAGTTACAGAGTCTTTGGAGAAATTTACTCAGACTGAGCCACCTTATATCTGTATGTAGTATTAAATATTATTTTTTCCCATTCACTTGCATCTTGAAGAAATGCTTCTGAAGAGATTGTCCTCGGATTGAGTTTACAATTTTGAAGGTTATGTCCATCTCACTTTTTATGATAAAACGCTTGCAGCTCAGTCAGTACCTGCTCGTGGGTGATACATTGATAACTCAAAAAATCGGGAAGTCATCATCTTTCTGGCATATGGCAATGAAACCTTTATGACATGTTATTGGTTTGCCCCATCCATTGTAATTGATATTAGCTTAAACAGAAGCAGTTTAAGCTTATTAATGACATTAATTAAATAATGTACAGACCTGTTTTTCTCTCTTTCAGAGAAATCATAACTAGCATTTCTTCTTTTGTTGTAAAATATATAAAAAATATACGTATAAAAATAATGACTTGAGCTCTATCCCTGATATCTGTGGATTCGTCAAGCTGGAGAGAGAAGGCATTACATTTACATTTATCTGGTTGCAATTGTTCACTCACATTTTCACCCATTTTTTCAACTCGCTGCAACACAGTATTGCAGGATAACTGTAGGTCTTGAAAAGCAGTTTTAATCTATCTTTTTTTTTGAAATATTTAAAAGAATCATCTGCTATTTATAAAAACGTGTACTTAATAAGCTCACCATCACTAAACAGTTTACATTTCTTTGTAAGAAGGTGACCTAATTTGAACGATGCAATGGCTTCTGCTCTCGATTGTAAGGCTGTCTTTACGAACAAAGTTTGTTGTGCCGATAACCTGGATTTAAGTTCTTTCGAGTTTTCTAACCTCACTATTGGGTGGAAAGTCCAACTGGTACCTGCCGTGAAGTGTGTTGAGGTGCCTTTCCAAACTCCCTTTTTTAGGTATTGCCACTGTAGTATTACAAATCAAGCAACCAAATTTGTCTTTTTTTTTCATTATAAAGAAGAAATGAAGCTCCCAATTTTCATGAAAATTAAAAATCTTACTCTTTTTATAAGCACTCATATTTTATTTCATTACAAAACACTCACTGTTATTGATGTTACAAGACGGATTAGGAGTTTAAGGTAGTAGCCCTTACTAATGTTATGAGAAACAAACAATATAGGAAAAATCAGTTGAACGAGGAATGAACCTGATACAAGCATAAACACACAGCACATTTGCTGAACACCAAGCAGCTGATCCGATACAGTCCACGTTTAACCAGGGTTGCCAAATATCTTGTCTCAAATGATAGTAGATGAACCTAAAATATACCTTTATTTTTTCGGTTCCTACGCTCGCTCTTACTTCTGTCAGTCGTGTGATGAAACTCAGTTGAATATCAACGTGAATGGCCTAAGCTCGGATATAAAATTAGCACACGGTACATTATTCAATTTTCAAGGATTTTAACATTTCTTGCACACCAAACATTTAGCGATTAACCAAATTTGATGCCACAATCTACCGGTCGATCGCGATCGACGTGTTGGCCAGGCCTGTTCTAGCTGACCTATTTCTACTTGCTTGTATGTAGCATAGTATGAATAGCAAGCTGATATGTAGCTATAAGTGGCTGAGTTGAGCTATTTATACCTGCTTGTACAGTATGTAGCTTATTACGAACATCAAGCTTGTATCTAGCTATAAGTGTTCTAGTTGAGCTATTTACACCTGCTTGTGTGTAGCTTAATATGACCATCAAGCTGGTGTTTAAATATAAGTGACCCACCTCAGTGGTCTATTGTTTTAAGGTGTCAATCACACCTGCAATATACTGGGCCGCTGACGATGGAGATATCGTGATTCTAACCCCAGTCGACTGAAATGAAGGTGGCTTTTCCCAAATAGTTTTCCACTAACTCCAAGGTAAATGTTGGTACACTTCCTCTAAATTATACTGTTTTCACCCCGTATCACTTTAGCGTAATTAATACATATGTGTATATCCAGAACGGGTGGGGGGTTTAAAGGGGAGACACAAGGCAGAACATTTTTTGAGTGTCCTAGCTGTACTATTTCAAACTGTTTTATTAAGTCTCAAACTATTTCACAAGTCAGTGGAGACCTGAGCTCATTTTCCCCTTTTTAATTATCTAAATAATGTTAATACAGGATTACATATTTTTGATAAGATCTATTAACAGGTTCTTGTATTGTCAATAGTAATCTTATCTCTATTAATTAAATCTCTTTTAAATGTGGCAAGGTGTTACATTTCAGTGTATAATGATTGTATCGATTGTTAGCTTGAAATGAAAGATAGATTATTATGTTTGTATGTTACTTATCTTTCATGTTATTACCTAGTGTACTGTACATCCTTTAATTCTACTTAACTTCTGACCAACATAAGATGTTTACGTTCCACTTCTTTAGGTCAGTGTTGTCCTTTCAAATCCGCACCCAACTAAAGAAAAGATTAATCCTGTAGCATTAGTTACATTATTTACACAGAGTATCAAAATACAAAGTTAAAAATTCAAGGGAGTAAATTTCGATCGACCCCGACATTATTATAACGGAAAGAAGATTTTATAAATAACAAACATGTGCACTTGAAAGTAGCACAATTTTTCAAACGTTTATGGCACTTGCAAGAGCATGAATTGTATATAGTGATACCTCCCAGTCTCAAGTTCTTAACTTTTATATATCTGACTATACAGAATATAATTTATTTGTCCCGATCCACATAATATTTAAATTATGTGTTAAGAATGTCATTATAATAGACCGTCAACTTCGGTTTAATAGAACATCAAAACTTAAATTTCCAAGAGAAAAATGTTATTACCTAGCGTGATTCCTTGAAATTAAAGCTTTTTTCTTGTTTGGACGTACGACATAAAAAAAACCGAACCTCTATCCCAAGTTTTCATTTTGGTAGCATAATATAAAGTTACTGAAAGTATGGAATGGGAAGGGGACGAAAATCTAAATGCAGACTTCAACTGTGCTACATCTTACAGCTTAAGATTTAAAACGTATTTACACTGAGAATGACAGGCATGCTATGATGTATGCTAAAACATTTTGACTGACTATGAATGGAGGATTATATCATTGCTAATATACTTAACTGCTTTTTGTATGCTTGCTTGACAATTTGATGTGTGGTCTCCAAGGTTGATGATAATGTGTAATTAAGTAACAGCTACATCATGCCTATGACAATTTATTTGAAATTAAATAGTTTATTGATATTGACAATAATCCATGGGTAGTTAAACAAGACCAACATTAGGGCTGTGAAAAGTGGTTATAGCACAGACACAATACAGGATTGACTTAAACAAGAGTGTAAAAGTGTTCTGACAGTGAAATTACAGAAATTTTTACCTGAAGTCGAAACTTCTGGCGCTATGGGAACCATCTTATGGTGGGGAATGCCATTTGAGACCTTACGCTACCCGAAAGATTTCCTCCCAACCCTCTCCTGCCCCTTTTCTTGCCTCCTCAAACGCATAATTGGAAACGTATCTTTGTGTTTTAATGATTTAAGAAAAATATTATTTTCTTTAGTTTAGACAAGGTCTTTATGAAAGAAAATATTTTTTAATCTTTTTTTATCTAAGTATTGTGCAATTTGCTCTTGGGCTTGCTATGTTATATATACTAATTGGTCATCAGTGATGTACAGTAAGAATAAATATCTCCATTTAGAGAGCGAATATTTTTTACGATGATATCACTAAATATTAGTTTATTCAACAATTTTATAATCAAAGAGCACATATAATTTAACTAATGGTAATGCGAGCTAAAATGAAACACCTGTACCTAAAAATGAATAAATTAAAACATTATATAAAACAAATACTGCACTCAAGGCAAGTGATTATAAGTAATATGATTAATTTTGTATTCAATAGTTTTATACTAAGACTAAAACGACATAGTTTGTAACTAAAATAGAAAAGAGTTACTAAAGCATGAATAACATCACCACCAACTTCTTTAAGCTTAAGATCTCCATTTTATATTCCTTTCTAACACGCTGATATCTTAGAAAAATTATGCTATGTGAGTGATATTCTTAAATATGACCATGTATAGTGTTGACAACCCCCTGCAATGCAGAGCTAGAGGAGTGTGGTTTATCTTGACAAGTATCGGATGGGTTATTTTCTGGAAAGTAAATTGGGGAAAGAGTGACCAGCTCAATAGTTCGGTGTCATAAGCACACTTAGGAGGGTTTTGCTTGAAGCTTCTCCATTTAATTAGAATGAGTCAGTAGTGGCGTGGCCTACCGGGGCCAAACCAGGAGTATGAACGCTTTCCTTTATTTAACATCCAAGTTAATTATGGTGTCAAATTCATTAATTATTACAAGCAGTACCTTGGATAGGGTTGATTTCATTTCTAAGATGCATCTAATCTGATTCTGTAATAATAGCACAACGGAAGACAAATACGATTACTTTATCAAATATTATTATTTAATCGAATGCTATATAAAAGTATTCACAATAAGCTTAAGACAAAGATAGGTATCTTCCATGTGTATCTCATAGTTGGTAGTCCATATCTCATAGATGTTATATTTTCACATCCTAGTAAACAACAAATACTATGGTAATACAGTAGAACCAGGATAATTCGAACGTGAAGGGACTAGGAAAATTTTCGAACTATCCAAAATTAGAAATAAATAAATAGGTTTCTTAAAAGGAATTGAAAAGAAACACAGTTAAGTTTGCAACCAAGCTCAACATTTTTTGTTTGTTTTTCAAAAATGTTTAAAATGTGTTAGGGGGAATTCCGAAGGCCTTTGCAATTTTTTATTTCTTTTTAAGTCCCTCTTCCACTTCCTTTATCACCGCGACATTTTAGGCCAAAGTTAATAATTTAAAGGAATGTGGCTTGGACAGTGACATCACGATACACACACATACACACACACACACAAACACTACTGTACAGCATGTACTAAACAAAACTAAAACAAACCAAAATTAAGCAACAAAACAAAATAAACTCGCACGTCACAAGAATATCGCTGCGATCGAATCACTCAGAACAGTGCACGTAACCGTCAAAGAGGTTTGACCTTGACTAACGGAGTACATGTAAACAAAGAAGTATGGGTTAGTGGGGGAGGAGGAGGGGCGTGAAGAAGGGTACTGACCACATTCCAACATCATCTCTCCTGTTTCCAAAATGGAACAACAAGGTGCCCCAACTAGAAGTATGAAAACAATATTGCACAGTACATTACAACTTACGAAAAGTTCGAACTAGTCAAAACAAAACTCGAATCATCCACGATTTTTTTAACATTTTTTAAATACAAAATTCACGGGACTGGGCGAAAAATTCGAATCAAAGATGATTTCAAATTACGGAAGTTTGAATTAGTCATCTTCCACTGTACATAATATTATTAAGTTTAGAAATTGTTTCAATTACACACAAGTTGACATAACGCTTTAATCAGACATAAAAAACTCAAAGTGGTTTAATATGCCATGCAAGTGTTGACACCATAAACACACATTATAGTGTTCATTGAAGTGCTTGAACTGATAAAGCTACGATATTTGTCGCCAACAGTGAAGATCAAACATTTAAATATAAAATATATAATTACTTCAGTGCTTGCCGTGGTTATGATAACTATTAAAACCATAATTAAAGTTTTACATTTGAGATATCAGACCATGTTCAAAATTATGAAACAAAAACATATTTTTGAACAGTTTAGTACAAATATAAGAGCTAACTGGTGACTCTTTCTAGGATATGTATTAATTACATTGCAACGACGTTACATTCTTATAGTTGTTGATTTTCGGGTAAAAAGAGTTACTAAATAAGATGTAAAGCACATTTATCCGTATTTACTTCATACATCATCATTAGGTCATCTACCTTGCGATTGGTTTATTGCAGGTCTTCACTTTTATCAAACCTGGGCCAGTTTTGTTTACACCTTTTCACCTTCTTCTGCCAACATATTTCGCTATATGATTAATGTAATCCAGTTTAGGTCTTGGTCATACACTTAACTTTTTAAATAAAATCTGCTACTTTCTTAATTTATATATTTAGATCGCCAAACCATTGTTGTTTATCAGTTAACCTTCGGGGATTAGTACTAAAAAAACACGAAGATTGGCAAAGTTGCATTTTTGCAACACTCTATTATGTTCTAAATAATAATCAAAAACACATATTTTAATACATAATATTATTATTGAAGCAATATTAGGAATTATATATTTGAATAATATTGCATTTTTGTAAATTTTATTTAAAAAACGAAAGTTACAATAATGTTAATCTGTTCCAAAAGAATAGCTTATTATTAGTAGAAAAAATTTAGTACCTGGTAATTGATGAATACAAAACTATATTACCTAAAATTTTATAACCTAGTCTGCAAAATACCTAACAATCATAAAATACAAAATTCAATTAGGTCATATTTTGAACAGAAAAATAATTACAAACAAGATAATTACAAAAAGTTACCTACCTATTTGTTTAAAAATGACTTTTATTCCTTGAGTTAATTCCTTCTATTAATATTTGTATGTATAATAGTGACCAAACGTAAATAACGACTACAGTAAACTAACAAAACTTGATATATCTTGCATGACATATTCAATGTAAACATATGGTGGCCATGGGCCAGACATATTAGATCACGAATAGCGCCGTTGCGTATTCACAGCGTTCCTGCATGGCACCAGTTAAAACTACCATATTTCAGAAAACAGACATTTTTTTAAATGTTTGATGACATCATACTAATTAAGGGATGTTAAGGGGGAGGGTGAAACCAGCCTAAAAAATTGTGTACAAATTAATTTATTTACAAGTGCTTGAGAAAGGAAAGTAAGCTAATTTTGCTGTAAAGGTTCGTAATTTTGGACACCACCGAAAATAATATTTCACATTTTAATTAATGTAGACTCAATATCCAAGTGCGCTTTGAAGGGTTATTTATACACAGCCAATGTGAAATCACATAGTCACTACAACAGGACGGTATTGAACCATCAAGAGTGCATTCATTTATTACTAACTACATAACCCAACGTATTATACCAACAATAGGATAATATAATTAGGCCAACATAATTATTTATTTGTAAGTTTTTTTATTATATTAACTTCTCTCAAATATTTTAAATCTCTCGTCTATGCCACATTGATAAATTATAGGTAAATAAACTCTTTGATGTGGTAGAAACCCGGTCGATACACATTACCAAGAATATTATTTCGACGCTTATTGAATAAACAGAAAGTTGTGAATAATTCATTAGCGGTGTCCATGTGCCCGTATGAACTGACAGATCACAAACAAACCTGCTCCCAGCCCCTATAAAAGGACGGGATAATCGTTGTGATGTTTGTTTGTGTTATTAATATGCATAGCACCCCTCACTCCATACTAACAGAAAGGCAGATGTGGAACACTCCAGCACCTAGTGAGTAAACCTGGAACTACATGATCGAAGTGCTTGCATGGTGCTGTGTTTTTGACATAACCGGGGGAAGGAGGAGAAATATGTTGATTGTCTGAGCGGGTGTTAAGGCTGGAAACATGTAAAATACGATACCTATAAAATATATTATAATTTTATTACTTACTATATTATATTATGGTGCATTACAGTTGGGCTACCATGCCTTTATAAGAGTAGCGTTAGTTCCACATTCCAGTTGGTCGATGAGTTCCTTATTGGGAATTGTAAACAAGACGTACTGGTGTACTAACTTGGCCACGGTTGTGTGGTACTACATTTCGGATGGTTGTCAATGTTTTATCAAGCTGAACGAAAAACAGCAAGTTTTGGATAGTAAAACCTAACAAAATACTAACCTAACCTGACCTAGCCTACCATGAAATAACTTGTTTAACCCAACTTAACCTATGGCACAGTACAAACACAACCTAAACAAGTCTAGCTAATAACAATATTGGTGAGGCTGAATTTGTATTTAACCGCAGGTCTATTATCTTCTGTTAAAATCCTCCTGGCAAATAAACATGGCTCAACTAAGCTATGACGATTTTGGTAAAAGAGGTCTGTGGCACAGATGCAATGTGCCGTTATATTAAATAAATTAATAACTTAGGTAACATAAATAGTAGTAAATATAGTAGTAGGTCTATATAGTAATAGTGGTAGTAAATATTAGTTGAATATATGTAATAAAATAATAATACATAAATAGCAGGCATATGCGGATGATATCTCAGTAATGACGTACAAATAAGAGGAAGAAGAAATGGTATGGAGTTGGAGTTGGAGAAAATTACGAAAAATGTTGGTTTGAATATCAATGAATCAAAAACTAAGTTTCATGAAACTTTCAAAAAAAGATCGAAATAAGGGTACAACCCAGTTTGGGGAAATGATTTTGCAAAATGTTCAAAAGTTTAAATATTAAAGGCCGTGGTTCAATGAAGATAATAATTTAAAGAAGACATAATAGCTGGGGCTAAGTGTTATTACAGCTTGAAAAATTTATTCAAGTCAAAGAACATGTTCATTAATAAAGAAATGTACACATATAATGACATAGTGAACCCAGTAGTACCATAACCCTACAAAATATGAACCACGAAAAAGAAAGTAAGGTAGAGGCTCAGATTATTCGAAAGAAAGTTAAGGATAAAGTTTTGGGGACCCGTGAGAGAGGAGGAAGGATACAATAGAAGAACCACTGATGAATTGTATGCTTTGATGCAACAACCCAATATTGTTCAGAAGATGAAAGAAAATCTGATGAGAGGGGCGAGACATGTTGCTATAATGGGAAAATAATGGAGACCAAGAGCATTACTTGAAGTAATATTTGATTGTAGGAGACCTTTGGGTAGACCAAGAACCAGATGGTAGGATGAACTGAGAAAAGATATGAAAAATCTGGGAGTGGAAGAGAACTCATGGAAGGAGGTGGTGCAGAACAAGATAAGATGGAGGCAACTGGTGAGGTTGTCACCTAATATAAAGTGTCTCTGATCTACGAATGATGATGATGATGAAGTAAACATATTATACATCATGTTTTGTCACTCCGTCTCCCTACCAATTAGATTTTTTAACACATATTGACTAATTACTCTTATGTTTTAGTGAAGAGAAATATGAAACTCATAGGAAATGAGCTGATTTGGACTTCGAATAAATGTCATATGTTGAATATAACCTGAAAAGGTTATTAGACATGGTGCTAACTGGTAATAAATAAAAGTCATCTTGTTTCCCCCTGCTTTTAAATTACCAATCATAATATAAAATGTAATATTTTAGATAACTTACTATTTACATCCTTTTTTATTTTTAAAACGAATAAGTTTTGCTGGGTTGAGATAGCTCTGATGCGAATCTGCAAAGACGAATCTATAAAGGTGGTAAGGATGAGAAAGCGAGAAAATACATGTGATTTTGTAGTTTTAGGTGCAAACGACTTTTTAGCCAAAATTAATACAATATTTCGCAGGTATAGATACAAATTTTAATTTCCCACATAGTCAATAGTCATTGAATATTTATCAAGAGCATATTACTATTTGATGAGGAGCTTTAAAAACGAAGCGGAAAAAGTTGTCATCAAATTCTAGGACATCTTTGACATATATTAAAGAATGGTTGATATCATCCTTTGTAGAAAATTAAACTCTATGTTGCTATTGGATCAATATTTTATTTCTTTTGGCTAAAACCAGATTGGCTTCAAGAACTCAAAAAAACACTGACCTTATCTTGCGTTTCATACATCCCCACCTTAAATTTTGACTCTCCCTATCTTACCTTATACCATCAATATTAAGTCCTATATTTTTGCGGATTCTATTTCTGTACAGGCTTTATTTTATTTTATTTAAGCCCAAGCCCCAGACCATTAGTTAATCACTTATTGAAAAGGAATGAAACCAATATAATAATTTGACAGATTTGTACCCTTGTCAGGTTTAGAAGCTGGGTCCAACAGGTCAGCAGGCAGACGTTCTGTTGTAAATTTGTACACTGCTAGTGTCTAGTCTCCTTTATATTTAACATAAATTTAATAATGGTGAACCGTTGCTTTAGTTAACACTAGAGACAGCGATTGCTAACAAGGTAAATAAACATGATAGGATACACTTGAAAGGAAAAGCTATAAGTGCATTTTAACAAATTAGTTTAATGAAACAAAAGGCAGAGATAGGTACAAATAACATCTTCAGAACACAAACCAATATACACTAAAACAGTCCTCTGACTGTTCCAAGTTAATTAGCCATACAGATTGTTAAATAACAAATACTCTCTAGGTGTGAGTATGGCGTGAAGCACCCACTAATTTGACAGACAAGTTAAGTTATGTATGTTTCAATCTGTTGGCTGTCAGCTCCAGACATAGATGGATCGGCCGAAAATATACAACAATTTTAATAGTACAGGGTAAGTTTCAATTTAGTGTTCTCGCCTTACTTTGTCATGAGCTGGAGCATGACCAATTGGTATAAGCCAAATGGGCAGAAGTGATCCACAAGTTGGACACCGAAACTCGTGAACAACATTAGTTAAATATAGTGAAAAACATGAGCCATGCCAGAAGGGCAGAAACTATCCACAAGTTGAGCACCTAAACTGGCGAACAACATAAGTTAAATATAATAAATAACACGAGCCATATTAGATGGGCAAAAGTGACCCACAAGTTGAGCACCAAAACTGGTGAACAACATTAGTAAATAAATCTAGCTAGGTATTAGGCCCGGAACAATCTTAACAGCTCATTTTCCGACTAACTGCCTCGCAAATTACAACATGGTCATGTGGGCTAAGATGTGGGAATCATACCCATTTAAACAGCTTGTCTTAAGGACCAAGCAGAAAAGATGTGAAATACTAAATAACTTCACGCCAAGTAACCTAAGCTGAATAACTGCCTAGCAGGCTACAAAATGGTCATACAGGCTAAGGTGTGGGAATCATCCCAATTTAATCTCAAGGACCAAGCAGAAAACATGTGTAATGCTAAATGACTTCACGTCTAGTGGATTAAGTCATAGAAGGGGAACCTAAACAACAAAGAATATTAATAGTGTGAGAAGCTAATTCTCTCGACAATTTATACAAAAAACCTAAGACTCCAGCTTGGCCATTTAACCCCATACTCCCCACGAACTTGAATGATTAATCAAACTCAATATTACTTTCACCGGTCCGGTCAAGCCCTCACCGTCCTCATCGTGACCACTGGTAGCGTTTGAGTTGAAGTGAGAACTTCGGAGTGTGTCGAATATCCTGAAGGTGATGAATAATTGTTATCGTATTTTTGCCTAGTGATCCCAGGAGTTTTATAGTGGTTGAACGCAAAGCATCATGGGAACTAAAGAAGTGGGGGAGCAATCCCATTACTTGGTATTGGTCACTTAGGCCCAAGAAAACGAGGCTTCAACGGACCTTCCAGGGAGACACCAAATGTAATTTACTCTTTTAATAAAACCTTGACTCATTGAAAACGATCAGTCACTGCAGGCTGAGAAAGTCTATTAACCTCCCAGGGCTCTAATTATTTACATTTTATCGAGACTACGTCATAATATCCGTCTGATCTAAAGGTATTTAGCTACTTTAATGTGATAGGGATGAAACACAAAGAGTTTATAGGAATTTTAATCGTATTAAGTAGAAGTGATTGTGGAAGGCATGTGAGAAAAGCTACCATAAGTTCAGCTGGTCTGTATTTGTACCCTGACCTATCCGTCATTCACAAACCAGAAGAGACAATCGCGATGTATGATCCGGGTATCCTCAATGCACATTCTAGTCGTCTATAGCTAGTTTCTATGAAGTGATGAAAATAGTTTGTACCTTCGTTTATATCAAAAGTGCTCCTTGTAAGTCATGTGTTGTTATGACCCGGAACCCTTTTCTTGGCGAAAGATCGATAGGACGTTATAGCTGAGAAGTTGTCCAATCCCAATCTAGAAACTTTATCGGCTCAAATCCCGTTGGGGGCAAAGTTTCTTAGTCTTTGCTTGGTGTAAAAACAGGTGAGTAGCGAAGGTTTCTGAGCTTGCTTTAGTGGTAGGTCTCTGTTGGGTGGGCTGGCTCTGCGTCAGATAAATCTTAATCCCGGAGGGTCAATATTTGATGAAAATCCTAGCAGAGCACCACTAAAAATTATTGTTATCTTTATTGTTTTTTCCAAGTAGTTTTATGGTGACTTTTATAGATTTCCACATTAGAGTGTCTTCAATTATTGACGGAAGCAACGGGCGGCCCTAGTAGTCACATGTAAGGGTAGCATTAGCAAATAAATTATGCTATCAGCCTTTACATTTTGTAACATTTTTAAATGTTTGAGAGTGAGAATACATGGCTCAGTGGTTTAAATGTTCAGTTTGTATAAAATAATAAAGCTATAGCTATATTCTTTACCAATTCCTGTATCCACACGTCCATTCAGCAATCATATTCTTTGGGAGCCATAAACATTCCCTTAAAACGTCCATTAATATGTCAGAGTTAGACGTATCTGTGGTCTCGTGGTCAAGATTGTAATTGATTTCGATGAAGCTAGCTGACGGTAAGGTCCGGGTTCAAATATCACCCGTGTGGTTTGGGATAGCTTATCACAGCTATTTACGATCTGCTATTTTCTTCTGGATTTAATTATGTATGCAGTAAATACAGATTTAATTAAATAATCTATTATAGTACCCAAACGGTTAGGTAAACGTGATGCAATAAAATCTAAAAGATTTAACACAACTGTGATCTATGTTTAAATAAATGTACTAATTAATAATTTTGCAAATTATGTGTTTCTTCTTACAATATAGTGTTAGTTGGTTAATGGTTGTCAACTACATAAGCCACCACACATAGTCAAGTAGACTGGAAGCTGGCAAATTAATGAAACTCCGTGGAGTTTAGTTGAAAATAACGCTTAGTCTAACATAGTTTGTAAATTAACACACTTTGTATAAGCAGTCTGAATCGTACGAACACTTACTGAGCTTACTGAGGATATTGTTGTCCAGAATAATTTACCAATCAAGGTAAACACAGAGGTAAGTACATCTACTCTGATATATACCTTTATCGTTCCCATCTTAGTTTAGAGTTCATCTATGGTTAGACAGGGTGGGTAGTAAGAATTGACCTATCATAACTTATCAATGAATATAATTGCTGGTTTTTCCTACCCGTACTAATATTCAAATTTGGTTATTAGATTAAAATATTATAATTTTTGTTGTGTATGTTACTGTAAAATTCCTAATACCGGTAAATCTTACAATTTACTGGTAAATAATAACATTTACATTATCAGTTGGTAAAAGTCTAAAGCAGCTTAGAAAATGTTTACATTTTTAGTTTTAACCACCTTTACAGTCAGGTGGACTAGAGAATCCCCAATTTTAGCTTTGATCAGCATTAAAAATTAAATTCAATAATCTAATATAGCCTAACCTAAGCTAACCAATCCTAATCCTACCTCAGTATAGCCAGTTGGAATACAAAGCCTGACCAGTCACCAACAAACAAGACAAATTATTATTATGACACAGACTGTGTGATACTTATGTTGTCTATAAAGTAATTAGTTCCAGCCTTTCCTATACTTATAAAAAAAGTCAATGTGTAATACAACCATTACTGTTTACTTCTTCATGTTTATTGTATTTTTATAAAACGTTATTCTTATGCCCATACAAATATAGATTTGGACTAATATTGGTTGGGTACCAACCCACAAACCATCTGAACTATTTGAGCCTTTACATTATTATATCAGAGACGAGAAAGTTAAAATTTAAGGGTAAGTTTACTCGCATCTATATGGGGTTCATCAAAATCTCGAGTTCGATTTTTTTGACGATCACAATACTTTCTCTACCTGTAAGATAGAGAGAAAGTAAAAACTGTGTGTACATCTGACAAGGATACAAACCCCGACCTCCTTTTCATCATCAATTCACACTACTTAGAGATCAGCGCTCAAGATCATGTGACAACTGATGCTAATTTTAAGTAACTATATTCATAAATGTGCCTAATCAACGAGATAATATCACTTGGATTTACCTATCGAATAAACCTCGAATGGCTTCTTTGATTAATTATAATTTGTGAATCAAAGATATCGATATTAGTCTTCATAAAATATTTTGATATAGCCTTAGTATCCTAAATATTGTTATTTAATAATTTGTGTGGTCAGTTATCGAATATAGAAAATCCTGATACCGGAAAATAATAAATTGCCGAGTCTAACTGAAAAGGATTACAATTTGAGTTCTCACTCAATAAACCAGAAGTATCTTTAAAACCAATAGAGGACTATGAATTTCTATTAGTAACACAAATAAGCTTTATCATGAAATAAATTATTATATTAATGAAGGTGGTATAATCTTAGGGTATAGATAAATTAATTATTGACATAATTCCATAGCTTTGTGCTTCGTTATTCGTGTACAGTACAATACCATATCGTATGAATGACAGCATAAGTGCGACTTGGAGTCTATTTGGCTGTGATTTAAATGAGATCTCCAAGTAGATGACATATTCCACACGTCCATTAATGTGCTGAGAATGACCCTGACCATGCGACACATCACGAATAGCTCATTGGAGCGTTAAGGCAAGGATCCAGAGTTCAATTCCCGTGTCCTGGTGTCATTATTTTCTAATTAAATTACATGATTAATTTTTAGAAACCTGTTTAAGGCACAAATCGTTTAATCTATAAATATTAAAGGTGCCTTTCTGAGGCTTTGTTCTTTTGGTTCTAAGTTGGGAGGCTATAGTTTAATTCTGTTTTGGCAAAATGAGGTAGACTTTTCAAAGCCAATGTTTTTTTTTTATTTTCTCAATAGCTAAATACGTTTGCATTTATCTGTCCGCTGCCAGTAGATTAGTTTAAGTTGCGAAATGACAAAATGAGTAAGAATTTTATAGACGCTCAATTATCGTGTTATAAGTATTATTACAAAACATTCTGAGTTTTTATAATAAACATAAATGATATATTAAATTTACTAAATTAGAGAATAAAATGTGTTTAATCAATCATATTATAAATACCATATTTAATTTTTAATTAGATATAGCAATATTAATGTTATCTATAATAGCCTCTTATCAGCACTATTCATCCCAGAAAGAATCTCATCCCTCCAAAGGAAAAGAACAAAGAATAGGTAATATCGCTGAATTCCCTGTTCTGACCAATAAAACTATAGCCAAAAGAATAAAATTACTTTAGCTGTCTAACCTTTGAATTTCTGACAGAAAATTTAAACGTTAAATTCTTGTTCGCGAAAAAAAAAAATGTTGTATTGAGGTGGCAATCTTAGCTGACAATAAGAATGTTTATTCGTCTTTGTCTAAATTTTGCCAACAAATCACTTGAGCCTATCGGAACACCCTGAACACCTTCTTGTGTCCAAGACAAGCCCCCAAAAAACGTATACTCTACACTAAAAAGTAAAATAGACAAAGTTTACAGAAATCCACAAGTGGTAATGACTTGTAACATTGAACTCCGACTGGTGCACATTTACCAATAACCGTCTCCTTGTGTTTGTTCAACTCTTCAACTCACAGACTCATTTTACTCGTTCCACCCTCTTTTATACCGACCACGAGAGAGTGGCAGGGGAAAAGGGTAGAAAGTGAGAGGAGGGGTTGGTGAAGAATTATGGGTCGCCGATCTGGAAACTTCCTTTTCTCATAATTTTTTCGCTCTGGTTTCCTACTGCATTTATTTATGAGTTTGAAATGTACAGTGAATTTAGCGAATTGGCTTTTTCTTTGTTCTTTCACTTTTGAGGGACGAGATTCTTTTTGCTATAAATCGATGTATTTTATATAGCTTTGTTTTTATTGAAGTACCAAAACAAATAATATTATTTCTAATAAAGTAGTAATAAATCCAATAATTTGACAAAACATTCATGGTTATAATTTATGAACTATCTATAATTTATGGAAAAAGCTGCAATATTTCATTGGAAAGTTTATTTTGATTTATCATTGTTTTTATAAGCAGTTTAAAAAAATATAAATTTAAATTGCACGGTTAAATTTGAATAAACCATCGATTAAAAAAAATCAATGTGTATTTATAATGTGACAATTTAGCGCATTATTATTTTATTTTATTTACTTTATATATTTAAGGTGCACTTTCTGAACTGACTGATTTTATCAACACATACAAGAACTTCTATGAGTGAGAGCGAAAGGACCTACCAATTTTGCCAGAAAGGTATTTTCACATTTTATATACCAGGGTTCCTTTACATGATATTATCGACATGGCACCGACTTATTTACTTCTCCTCCGAAGGAAGTTGTGCTACGTATTTTAATCACTCAAGAAAAATTCATCGACTCCTATTGCATACTACTTTTATTGTATTGATTCTAGTAAATAATGCAAAAAATGAAATCAAGATAAAAAACCTCCTGCACTCTCCACTGAAGTAGCTCATTAGTATAAGTTTAGAATCATGAACAAAGAAAATTAATTTAATTCGTAATTTTTCTGTCCAAGCCCAAATTAAATTCATGCTTTTTTTTATTGCATCTCGGGCTATAAGCATAACTAATTGCAAAGTTAAATTTATACGAATTATATACATTAATTTGTGTCAAATTTCTATAGTTTTCTTAAATTTATCAACATCATTATAACTTCACAAGGGCACATTTCTATAATTCACATGGACACATAAAGAGCTAACCCCGAATGATATTGTCCCCCGATGATAAGGAAGTAAGAGCTATAATCCCCTCTGGATGTTGTGTTTGGGGATTCACACTCGTCCTCCACGCAGATTCTAGTAAAATTCCTCTATGATTCTACCTTCTTCATCCCTACTCCATTTTATAAATTTTTGGCTATCAAGAAAGAGTAGTACGTACAATACAACACACATAAAATAAAATTATTACAATGTATTCCTACACAATATCTTGAAATCAATATTTGGTTAGAGGATATGTGCGTTCACAAACCTATTTATAAAACTTGTTGAAAGTGATATCTGGACAGTGGACATGGGAGTATAAAGAGACAATGAGTGATGTGTGGCTTTGAACTTAGGGGGACATAGATATCACAGTGATATAGCCCTAGAGTGATAAGTTAATGATATAATTTCCAAGTTACCTTCTTATAAATATTTGAGAACAAACCAACCATTAATTATTTCAAAACAAATACTGCCATTAAAAAAAATATGGTTAGTTGATACATTTGAAATTAAGACAAATAACGTCTATATTTAAGGTATAAAGATTTGGAAAGTAATTTGAAAGTGATTTTTTTAGCACTGCGTATTACTGACCATTTCGGCTTATACACCTATGTACTAATTACACTAATGGCTTAGGGATTAGGAAGGCTTAATTTAGATGAAATGCACTCTAATTTGCCTGGAGGGAGAATGGAAAACCATTTAAGAAAAGGTCATGTACATTTGACCTATATCAAACCTTGATCTCCCCGTCTTCGGCAGTTCAATCCAACACGAGAGTAGTGCGTTAGATCACGCGGCCACCTAAGCGGGTGGAGTGAATATAAATTAGCGTACACATATAAGCCATCATAATTCACAAATAGAAACCCCCACGTTTACACTCTAACTTACCCAATCTTTTTGTGAGAGTGACACCCTCAGAAACGTGAACAGCAGTGCCAGTAGCAAATAACATAAAAAAAACATAGTATCGCTTTCTCAAAATTATTTATATTTTGGCATGATAAGGAAAATGGTTAGCACATTATAATTGATTCGAATGAAGGTTTTATCCGGCAGACAGAGAAAGGGGTGATTTGTCCAGTGTGTAATTTTACTTGGCTTTTCAGCTCCAGTCAACATTTCCAGTAGATTGCTTTTATTTTAGTCGTCACTGAAAGTATGCAGGAACAGCCAAGTGTAGAAATCTTTATAAAAATTAGTTTAAATTCACTAGTTTCTAAGAAATGTAAGGCTTAGAAAAGGATTATTCCTAGTTTTCAAACAATTAGCCATTCATGTTTGTTCCCTTTATTTAATTTCTTACTGATTATATATATATATATATAGTAGAAACCATTTAGAGTAAATTCAGCTTTACAATTATATAAACTGAAAAGTTTCGATTACAATCATTTCCTGCAAAATACAGTACAGTATCACTACAGTTGCTCTTAATAAATAGATCAACCAACCCTTGATTTTATATATATATATTATAAAGCTTCAGGCTTTATTCAAAATTTTAACAAAACATCACATCTTTTTCTTCATTCTATTAACAAATATATTTTCTCGACAAATTATGTCTTTTCAATTTTTACATTTCTAAAACAAAAATATCCCCAAATATATGGATTATTTGGAGTTACGATTAACCTAGTTTGATTTGGTCCTATAATAAGAGCGTTTCTAGTGTGCTAATTTACAGGCAAATGTAATATTTAGAGATATACAGGGAATTACTGACAAAGGCTCTTTGGGTTCCCAGAGCTTTGTTTACAACGTGAAGATTACCATTAGAGTATGGGATAGAATATGGAAGGAAGAAAGTATTGGGAGCCTTTAAAATTTAAGCTCATGTGGGTCTTAGGCCAAGGCTTCAGTGGCTGGGGAATGTCCTATCACGACCAACACTAGTATTAACTAGTAAACATTACAAGCTTCACTATTCGCCGGTATAAATATCTTACTCAGCAATTCAAGAAAAAAGTCATTGGTTACGTTTTGCTGATCCGTCAAGGCTGTGTTTCTTATTTCTCTAGTCGGTCTGATCACTAAACTTGGAGAGCCAACTCCTTTGAGCTCCAGAACCAGGAAGATGGGGAAGGGTATTTCATTGCTCCAGAGATTAAAGCTTGTTATGGTCCAGTATCTGAGGAGCAATACTTCAGGCTATAAACGACCGGGAGATGAGTTCTTAAATGGTATACCTTAGTTTATCCAATTCTCCTATATTAGCTAAATGCTTGGGTCAAAGAGTAGGACGGTTTGTTGCCTGATGTGAAAAATGTAAGGGAATGAATAGAAACATATATTCATGACACTGTTTATGGTATTTTTTTATTCTCAAAGCCCAAAATTAAAGTAATCAAATGTTGGAAAGATGTTTTTTATTTCACTAAGTTCAATAGATAAAAATAGTTTCAAAGTTACAATTATTGTGTAAACAATCTTTATGCTAAATAAAAAATGTGTTAAAATTCCGTAATACCGTAACATCATTGGATTTTAAGATATTTATTATTATATTAACATTTAACTTTAGAGGTGGTAGAATTACGTTACATTTTTATTTTCCCTTAAATCCCTACATAAGATGGTTAAAAAAGAAGTCCCTTCTTTTTTGTATCACACGAAGAGAGAACTAAATATACTATTAACACTGCAACCATCTTCCTTAGACAAGAAATTCAAACTAATCTCTTTTGATATTGAATTAGAGTCAGCTGACAGGAATTTAGAAAAAAAACAAAACAAAGTGCTATGTTTAGCAATGTAAGGAACCCCATGAAAATGGATTTCAGCGTGATCGGACAGACTTGAACATTTTACCGCCAAGATAACCGTGAGGAATTTTTGTGGCCACAACTTCTAACCGTTTTAGAATTTTTAGAGCTTAGTATTTTCACATCATTCTAGGATTCTCCAGGAATTACCATGTTAAATTTCAATCCTATAGCTCACCGGGAATTGGGAACAAAACCAATGGAAGTAAAAACAGATAGGCAAAACAAGTATTTTATGTTATAGGTAATAATTCATAGTTTCATCTAAGCTGTTTGATGAACTGTATTACTTTCTTTTATAATTGTTTTTAGTAATAATGTGTATTTATATTGCCTCAATTTACTTCCTTTATATTAGCTTTTAAGTAAAGATAGCACAATTTTTATATTTAATACTTTTTTTACTTTTTTTGTCAACCTTCCCATTTTTCCAGTCCAGGCACATACTTTAAACCAATAAAAGGTTGATTTTAAAAATAATTTAAGATTGGTTACTTTTCTCTTTGGCTAATTTAATTTCCTAAAAAAGAAACAAAAAATCTAATAGAATCCCCACGTGAATATAATATGTTTAAATATAGTATAACATTGTTGAATGATCTATTTTATGTTGAAATTCATTACGAAGAAAAATTATAAGCCTTAAATTTAAATAAATTCACGTGACCGTTAATGTCCCCCAAGCTACGCTATAGACTAGTTGCAAGTGCCCAGCATAGCTCGGGTTACTTCAGCGGTCTTGTGAATTTATATATATAGTATATTTTCAAAGTAGTCTGACATTTTAGAGACTCAAAGTTAAAAGAAAATGTATGGATTATACAAATGTCATTTCTATTATGAATTTCGGTTGTACTACATATATATTATTTGGACATCAACCGTATTATACTTAGGAGTGAAAATAATGTATCGTTGGTATTGTTTATATAGAACGGAAATTATCACTACGAATAATGTATTTTGTAAGGTGTAATTGACGACTGAAATGTAAGATAAATAAATATTTTAAATTGATTTGACGTTACAAACTGGCATAAAATATTTAGTAGAATATATAAAATTCACAATGTATTTATTTAAATAAATTTTATCTAAAATATATCCTTGAAGTCTTAAATAAAATATAAATATTATAAAAATGCCTCTAAAATTAAAAGAGCCCTGAATACCACCATATATCTATAAAATGACCTACATAAATTTCTCATGTATATCGTCACACTATATCTTTGTATTTGAAGTTTATATTTTTTAACAGCTTCAATGGGTATTCACAATTTTAAAACAGTAATTTATTTCCTTCTATTTTTGTGATCACAGCCAACCTCAGTCAAAAAACTCTACCAATCACAGGATATTCATTAATTTGAGTATAATCCTGTAGCTGTACACGGTCCGAGACGGATGCAAAAATTTTTTAAAATTATTAACAATAAGTTGTTTTTATATTGTCAATAGATATTAAGTTGACGTACTAATAATCCAATTATATTAACTGTCAAATATACCAATGCATCTCGGACAGTAGTTGGATGCAGCCTAAGTAAACTATATCAGATAAATGGTACGGAACTCCACATGGACTTTCTAACTACATTGTTTAAAAATGGAGATATTTACTCAAAACTTATAATATATGTGAAACGAAATAATATATTGGTACGCTAGCAAACCAGCGCCAAAATTGCGCTCTATTTAAGTAAGACTTTTTTGATTGATAGTTTTGAATTTTATATTTTTATTTTTAAAGAATTATTAATGTCCTCATTTGTATATTTTGACCAATAAAAAGATCGACATTGGGTCCACAAGGGTCAAAACTTAGAAATAAAGTGTCAAATTTCGTTTAAAATTCTCAAAATTTCATTAGGGATTGTACATCATATGGTTATCACATTGCTTTCAAATTCCTCATTTATAAATTTTGACCAATAAAAAGGTAAATATTGACTATTTATTCTAAAATGATAGAGCTAGACATTTTCTGTACAAACTTTTTCCCTAAGAGGTCATAATAAAAATAACATACTTTTTTGAGTGACTTACTTTCTTACTTTATGATATTAGATCATTTTTGCGTTAAAACCTAGTAGACCAGGGGGTAGCGATTTTTTGACGGAAATAATTAGGGGAAGGCTGGAAATGGTTTTGATCGCTTTATTTTGGGGGTTTTATGAACATACTAAGTTTCCCCCCTTGAAAGACTTCTGCGTTGGCAGCCATATTGGATGAATAGAGAAAAATTTCTGTTTCTCACCTATATCTTCTTTTGTGGGGTAATTTTACAGGGAAAGCAGTGATTATCTATATTGAAGATAGTTAAAGTCTCTATATATATGATTGAAAGGACTTATTAACTAAGGTCAATAGTTTCGAAACAATATTAGCGAGAATTGTGGTACTCTCCCGCAACCACTCGAAATATCGCGTTTCGCTCACCGTATATTGATGTCTATGGAACATGGCCAATCTCTCCCAAAGCATACGCACTTAGAATCTTTTTTGATCTTGTGATTCCCACACCCGAAAAAACATAACTGGAGGGAGCTACGCACTGAATCCCCCACATCACATAGAAAGTATCGGGTGCATCAATAATATTAATATTCACATCCGCATTGTACAAAACAAATTGATAGAATGAGTCGCAACTTACGTCCATTTACGGATCTTTCAGCGCTGTTATTTCAAAAAGTTTGGCTTCTTCGTACGAGGCACTAAGTCTCAAGGCCGACAATACGTTTAAAATATCTCTGGGAACATTTTTTTTACACAAAAATTCTGTGAGACCAACTTGTAAAGCAGACAGAAATGATCTTGGCCTAGCAGCAGCAACAATGGAAGGTGCAATATACATGCACTTCGCTTTCCGCTTGTCTACTTTTCCAGTTTTATCTTTCATAACGACGTGATTTATAAAAGCTTGCAGAGAATCAGGAACGTCCGTTTCGACGTTTTCCAAGAAATCATCTGACGTAGTAAAAGGTACTTGTTTCTTATACTTAGGATCTAATGTCTTCCCTTATATTATCTGCTGCAGCCTCAAAAATCCTGATCCGTCCCTGCTGTTCATCCTGGCTTCGTGTTTCATACCAGCTAGCTGTCAAATAATGTATATGCGGTATCGCGGAAACAAATTATGTGTGGCTTCTTATGCTGGGAAGTGATGGTAATATGATCACCGTATTTGTCCGTGAGCTTCATTTTTATAGTTTTTTCAGATGGGATGTAGCCGTTGAACCCTTCGAGAGTTTCATTCAGTACAAATTGGCATTATTCTCTATTTTCTTCGATATAAGAACTTATGTATTAAATTGCTGCTGTGACAAATTCGGCTTTGGGTCAGCCGCTTTTCTGCAGAAAGGGAGGAGGTTTGAGGTGAGGTCGTGGTACCCACCCTCAGCTGCAACTAAATCAGCAACATTGCTAATTCGCAGAATCAGATCAGTGCCCGATGAATAATTTCACTTTTTCGTGGCTTCAATAAGGTTTTATTTAAATTGAAAGGTTTGAATAAAATGAACTGTATCGCATTTAGCGTTTTTATTTTACGAAATTCATCTGGTGAATCTTCTGTACAAATAAGGCATTTCGTTTTGAAATCTAGGTCTGATCCGCCCGATTTTAAAGCTGGCGCAATGATATATTTCTTTGGTGTACGACTTTTGGCACTTCACACGCACAGTCATACATCTTAATCTGTCAAGATGAATTGCTTTATTGTACCCCGTTTAGCACTACATTCTTTCAAAGTTTTTAGCCCTCCCTCTTTCACCACAATAATGTCACTTTCAGACAAGGACAGATCACAAATAAAACAATTGTTCAAATCCGCCATATAAATTTAGGGAAAAAATAAAAAACACAATTATTAACTGGCATAAAGATGCAAAATTCGATGAAAATAAGTGCAGCGTCGACCGAACCCTCAGCTATACTGGTTATAACTGCAACCATGTTGCAACTATGAATATTATGTTAGGTTCCTGAAGGGGAGGGGGACAGACCACATAACAGTTTTAAGTTTTTTAACTCCCTATAAACTCTGTCAATTTCATGTAAGTACGTTTTAAACTATTTCTTTCACTAAAAATTACATTGATAGTTATTTATAATGTTTAAGTTTTTTGAAGCTGCATTTATTTGTAATTTTTTTTTTGCAACGTTGATCTTAACAAATAAGAACCAACCCATGCTAAGTTTGAAACAAATATAAAATATGTATTTGTTGCATTTAAAGCATCCATACGATGTACCAAAATTAAATTATTATTAAATTCAATAGTCAATATTTACCTATTTTATTGGTCAAAATTATATAAATGAGAATTTAGTAGCAATGCAATAATTATAGTGTTGCAACCCCTAATAAAATGTCGAAAATTTTAAACCGGAAGTCCCATTTTAATACAAAGTTTTTACCCACGGGGACCATAAATAAATATTTTTACTTTCTCGCTACCTTATAGTTTTGTGAGCGTCAAAAAAATTGAACTCAAGATTTTGATGGGTGTTTTTCACAATGCCGTTTGTCTGTCTGTAGATCTGTCTATCAGTCTGTACCTCGGGCTAGAGACTAAATTATTTTACCGATTGGGCTAACACTTGGTACACAGGGATTTCATAGGTTCACCCCGAGAAATTTTTGGAATTGGATATCCAGCCCTAAAATTAATGGTATTTTCCTTAAGGGTGGAAAGAGAAAAAATCGATTTTATCTAAATCGGCTTTAACGATTTTGATTAAATTTCATTTCTAGGCTTTGATCAATATTACAAACCAAATGGCTACCCTCAACTTTTCGTCAAAATGACTTTAAGGGTTCCGGTCTGATACGTAAATTCTAATTTTGAATTTTATCTCGGTAATTCTTTGAAATATGAAATTACTTATCATTGCGTACATGTGGATCTATTTATAATCTTACATCTTTTACTTGAAATCTATTTTTATAAGACCAAAGGTTTTCAAGCTATACACAAATATATATTTCATTTAACTTTGCCAACACTTTAAGGCAAAGTATTACGACCGTAAAAAAAATCCCTTGATGTTGATGTATGTCAACGTTTCATGACTCTCCGAACCCTAAAAAGTGTTTTTTGCAAAGCCTTCTGTCTAACCCTAGACTTAATAGCAATTTACTAAAGGATGAAAAGAGAAAAAAGTCAATTTTCTTGAAATCGGCTATATGGCTCTCTCATTTTAGACTCAATAGTCAATAATTAGCTATTTAATTGGTCAACATTTATAAAAGGGAAATTTAATAACAATGAAATAGCCTTAAGATGTGCATTCCATAGTAAAATGACGAAAATATTTACCATAAGTCAAATTTTTAATAAGAAGTGTTGGCTCTTGTGGATCCAATATCGATATTTTGTATTGATCCAAATATACAAATGAAGACGTTAATTCTTTTAAAATAAAATTATGAAATTTAAAACCTTACGTCAAAAAATGTTTTACGTATGTCTAGCGCAATTTGTTCTCGGTTTTGCTAGTGTATATTATATTACGAATTTTGAGTATATATCTCCATTTCTAAGAAATAGAAAGAAGGTGCGAAGTTCCTTACCATTTATTTTTAAATCATATCTCTAATACCCATTGAAGTAAGAAAATAGATTATCATTGATAAGTTAGAGGGTGGTTAAAAATTCAAAACGTTTTTTGATATAGATACTTTTATAAAACTAATAGTCTCTGAGCTTTAAGCCAAAATAAAGTTTAAATGGAAGTCTGGAATGTGGGGAGTTGATTGTTATGTCTATGGTAAAAAAATATGCTAATATTTTTCTCATTGCATTTCTGTAACAATGTATATTATTTAATTTATACGCTTTAGTAGAATATAATGATATTTATTCCAACATAATTTTGAAACTATTATTTAGTTCCATTTATCTTATATATTTTAAGTTAACGTTTCCTATTTAAGGTTTGTGTGATGCACGCATTGTCTTATTTATTATCTATTAGAAGAACCATTGCCTAAAGTCATAATATAGAAAAGGTAAGTGCAAGTAGGCCGGCTGCATCTGGGATTGCAACACGCTTATTTACACAGCAATGGTAGGCTATTAGGGACAGGATAAACTGTAACAAAGGTGTGTTTTGATTTCAATTGAAAAGCTATGTTTAGGAGAAACAAGAATCGTTATTATGAAGTATTTATTAAAACACATCACAGTTATTCCTGCAAACTGTAATATGACTTACCTGTAACTTAAAAACACTTATTTGATTTTTCATGAAAATAATTTTCCGCTGATAAAGTTTTGGGCAACTTTAGGATAACATGTTTTTAAGATTCTCAGGAAGAATAATAATACCATATTTCTACTAGCTAACCCTATATCTTGTCATAACTGTTATGTTTCAAACCCTGAAGACAATATTGATGTTTACTTACTTAATTCAGTACAAGTCAAATATTTATAGTATTTACAGCTACTATAACAACCATAAAACAAGTAAATATACAGTAATGAAAACTTATTGGTGATAGCGCTTGTCATAGTTTCAGCAATTTTCAAGTATAGATGCATGAGTGCTGACAATTACAAATTTAAATTACTTTCCAGATTTTCCAAACAAAAGTAATCATCTTTGTTTAGAAATATAAGTTAGATGAAAATATTTTAAAATAAAAGTATTCCATAGATACATTTTTAGTTAAACATGGATATTTTGGTTTGTTTCAAAATATAGAATAAACTTAAAATGTATGCATACACAAATATTTTGGTGGAAATAATTTCATTTTGGTCGTAACTAGGATCAAAACAATGACCGTGTGAACTAACACCGTATATTTTCATATTAGTTATATCGATCGTTATTTCACGTTAGTTGCTAGTTTGTGTTATCCCTGTACAAGTTTCCCTAATTAGTTAGTTTTATGACCAATCACCGCATGTCCCCCCTCCATCTCTTGGTAAATGAACATACTTTACATATTCAAAGGAAGAGGTAGACTAATTTCTGTACTTCACGCATGAGACCAACACTGAATATGAATAATGCCTGTCAACTCTTTGGAGGAAAAACATGTTATTGAGTAGGCTTGTTTAGGGAATTACTAAAAATACTGCTTATTTTGGTTTTATTTTTAATGGGGAAAATATTGAACAATATATGTAATATTTTAAGAGATTATTAAATGAATCAGTCATTTAAATAAGATCAAATATTCACTTTTTAACAAAATACATTTTCTTTCCTTTTTTGATTTCCTCGTGTATATAATTGGTGTTAACGTGTCACTTTCACGATGATTATATAGTATATTACATATAAACATTCCTTTTAAAAAGGGGTGTATTTAAAGTCTCCTGTCCTTTTCCAAAATATTTTTTGTGTCCTTTTGTTATACTCGAGGGCTTTTCGAATCGACTGATTCAAATATGGTTTCAAATTGATTCAAGAATGACAAAACTAGGTTGGTGTATTCAATAGTGTTTTTTTTATCAGACACCAAAAATAAGCATTTTATTTCACGATCAATCATTCGAGTTCTAAATCAAAATTCTTCTATTGGAAACTTATGTCACTTTACTCCCAACCAATTGTTTTTGATAATGACCTCATGCCTCAGCTACTGAGGAATTACAATTAAATGTATGGGTGCAACCTGTTGCTGTTTGTCTGCTTTTATCTTCCATCTGTATTGTCTACTCTTCAGAGTAAGATCTATCTAGACTCTAGACAGTCCTTGGTAGCATCCAACTAATAGAAACTTGAGCTAATTAAGTGCTATTTGAGATCAGCAATGACAGAATACTGGCTAACCGAGCTTGCCATGATTTAAACAGAATATGAGTGGACAGTTGAGTATACTAGTCCACAGTGAGAGATGTGATATTATAAAGAGAAAGGATAGTTTACTATACACCATTTTTGGTATTGTTTTCTTCTAATAATTATTTATGAATACTAATTATATCTACTGTTATACTTATATATGTATATATGGAAGAAGGTATCCTTTTCCTATAATTTATTTAATGTATGACAACATTTACCTCAAAAAGTTAAGAAAGGTTTCCTTAACTAACTAATTATAGCTAATTAATTGCTACACTTAGGGAAGTTTGGCTTGAGAATGTTTGGGATGTGTGAGAGTGAGGAGTTTGTAATCTGAAGTTTAATGTAGAGGAGGAGGAGGAGGGATTAGAGAGTGTAAGATGGAGAAGGATAGAGGTATTTAGTCAAAATATGCCTGGGGTGGTAGAACATGTGCTAGTCAGGGCAATATAATCAAGTCAAAATATATTAAAATAATACGACTTAATCAAGCTTTAAATAAATATTTTATACAAATCATAATCAAATAAAATGATTGAAAAAGGTATTTTTAATCTTAATAGCTATGTTATATGGAAAAAATATCTTCAAATTATAACGAATTCTTAGAGATTAATATGTATAACAATGGCCACGGCATGAGCTCTCTAAACAATCTATGATTTATAATATAGGATTTACCGTAATAAATAATTTTTAAATTATTATGATCTATTTTCAAAAGTGAATCAAACTTTTGAATGATACTTTATTTTAAACATTTTTGATCAAACTTGGTTTCCTCATAAAATCACACATAGTTAACCAAATTTAGCACTCAATTAATCTTATTACCGATTAATTAGGAAATTAGATACAAGACTAGGCTCATTTTTGACTCAACAATACAAAAATAGGGACAAGTTTTATGGATTATTTATTTTAAACGATCTAGTTTTAATTCCGTTTTATTTTTTAAAACATGTATAAAAAAATTCATTGGTTTCAATTTTATTGTTTTCTAAATCAGAATACAGAGATCTGTGCTATTATGCGCCTTGTTAGGGCTGTGGTACCTACTTAGGTGCTATCCGGGGCTGAGGAGAATTATTAGACTTATTTATCACTTATTTAACGTGACTTTAGCTATCTGTAATAACTATCAATAAAGCTAACTAATCGCAATTATGTAGCTCTCTCACCCAGATTATTAGTTCAAATACCTGTCGGGTGCACTATAGATGAAGGGAATATTGTGTAGTTTATACTTCTCGTTTAATTTCAATTGACTCAACCATATCCCCATTGGATTACATGGACTAAGACGTAAATATTTTCTGGTATTATTTGCCAACAATGTGAGAGTTGAGTTCAAATTCCAACAGGGCAATAGGGTAGTTTTACCTTAAAATGGATTTTACCATTCTGTTTTGTCTGTATGTCCCTAACCATGGATCCTAAATGGTTTGATGGATTTTGTCCACACTTGGTATTTATATTTTATAGGGCTACGATACAAAACATTTATTTATTTCTAAGCTAGACCGTCAATTAAGGGTACTGATGATATATTTTTTTGAATTTACAATTTTTCGAAAATGGCTTTGATGATTTTGTTCAAAATGCATATCTAGGGCTTGTTTGACATGAAAAATAGTACTATTTAATTAGTTTTTGGGCGATAATTCGTTTAGTGGTAGTTTACTGATAACTGTTTTTTCAAATACTTGAAATATTTTATAAATGGCTCCAACAATTTGGTTCAAAATAGGTATTTTGGGAGTGTTTGACATAAACATTAACATTGTTTGCCTTGTTTCGGGATAAGACTCACTTATGGGTGGTTTATTGATGACTTATTTTTTTTAAACTTGAAATATTTCACACACGAATATAACAATTTGGATTCATATGGGTATATTAGTGGTGGTTTACATTAAAATTAACACTGTCGACTTGTTATGTGGTAAAATCTATTTATAGGTTGTTAAGAGATAACTGGTTTTTAAAAAATTTGAATTATTTTACAAATTAATTTAATGATTTAGTTCCAAATTGGTATCTTGAGATAAAGAAACCACAATACTTTGTTTTGGGTAAACATATTAAAGGTCGTTTAGTGAGGAGTAATTTGGGAAAGTTCTAACTATTTTGAAAATGGCCATAGTGATTTTGGTTAAAGTGTGTATATATGGGGAGCTAGAAATTAACATTATAAGTAAAGCTGTATAATTGTTTTAGGGAAAATTTTGTTATTGGTAGTTTGCTGATGATGGTTATTTAATTTTGAATATTTAAAAAATGTCCTTAGAGATTTGGTTCAAAATTGCTATCGTGAGACTATTTTACATATCAATAATAATGTAATTTATTTATCTAAAATAAATTAATTTAGGGGTAGTTTACTTACAACAAATTATAGAAAGTTGAAATGTTTTGAAAATTAGCCTTGAAGATTGAATTCAAAATGAAAATCTATTAATAGTTTTTCATGATAACTTGAGAAGTAAGAATACGCTTTTATTTTCACATACAAATAATTTTAGAGTAGTTTACAAATGATTTGTTTTTAAAAAATTTGAAATTTCTTAAATATTTTTGAAATTTTTGAAATTTTTGAAATTATTTATTTAAAGAGTGATTAGTGTGTTTCTCAATATAATGTGTTTATTTTTATGAGTAAAACTCGTTTAAGGGTCAAATAGCCAATGCTACAGTAATTGTTTGTTACAGTTTTAGCTGCATCTAGATATCATATTCTGTAAATTGAAAAATTATTACACATATGCACGGGAATCGAAGCCGGGACCTTTAGCTTAGTACGTCAATACTCTAACGACCAAGCTATCCAGTAATTGTCCCATGTCCAGGGTTATTCTTCACTCATGTAGAATTGAATAGGAGTATTTAAGGGTATTTTACTAAAAAACTATTTATGAACATTTTCTTCACACATTATGAAAATATTTGTGTTATTGTATCGTACCATTTATTTTCTGACTAACTTACTAATAACTACCCCATTGATGCATATATGTGTTAGTTTGGTTTCGTAATAGACCAAAGCATGTTGCTTTCCTCAACCGGATGATTATATAATATTAGAGTTAAATATCTTTGGCACCATCTCCTGACCCTCAATAAACAGGTTGTTTGGTAAGCATCTTTAAGGTGAACCCTCTCTGCAGTGCAGTATTGTTCTATAAGCCATTGCGCGCTACCACAGTTTCATTGCTTACATGGATCTAATTAGTGGCAGAACTCACACCGGTACACCGCACAAAACGATGTCAAGAATTTAGCGGAGAAAATAAGACGGTTGAGGCGCGAAAAGTGGTGGAATGCCTTTCCAATGGAAGCATGGCTTATAGTTTTGGGGAGATACAGTTGTGCCTTTATAGGTAGTGTCAAAAATATTGCTTCTTGTACAGATTTAATTTCCTGATGGCTACCAGTCTTATCAATACAATGCTTAGTTCGTGCTATGGTTATAGTAAAAATAATAAATTCTTTCTCAAAGTTGACATTAAATAAATACAGTACCTATTTATAAATTTACAAATCCACTCTCACTCAAACAAATAGTCACTATTGGCACTAATAAATAACATCAATTTCTCCCAAATGGATGTTTTCAAGCAAACCCTTGTGAGTGTGACAAAGTGCAACTTGTCTTTGTTGCTTTATGTAATTCTTTAGGTATTTATTCATTCGTCTCAAAGAAATAAACAGTATCTCAGATTCTCGTCAAAACCTGAATCAGTATATGTTTGAGTTCTTTGTTACGATATATTTTCCTGGAAGAAAGTCTAACATATTATTAGATCTAGGTGTGACTACACATATATATGTTAACGCTTGCTATTAAAATAGAAATATATAGGCTAACATGCAATACAGATATTTTTTTCCAACCTTCATAAATAGACCTTGGCTGGATCTCCAAAAATTTAAAGAACTTCAAAGATGAAAACACAATAACTGATAGAAACAAAAATTATAAAATCAAGAGTAAGAGAATACGATTATTTAAAAAGGCTTACCTTACTTTTGGGCTTAGTTCCTTAAATGTCATAAGAAATTCAGATAAATTTACATTGGTGGACCAGTATGAATAGTATTTCAGGTAATAGATTTTAAATTAATTTATTAGAGATTCTAAATAAAATTCTGGAACTTTCTCAGTAAATCTACTCCTTCCCCATGTTCTTATTCGTCTAATCCAAGGAATACACTTTGTATTAACTGAACTCTCTCAAGCCCTTCCTAAGTGAATCCGATCTACAACCCAGATAAAGCTGAGTAAACTTATACAAAATACTCATTTCTTTTGAATGGTTCAGTGGAGAGTAGTCCTCTCCTGAAACTGAAAGTCTCTTAAGATTGGTTTTATTCTTTAGAAGAAAATCTGGAAACAAGTCTGTAGCTGAAGATTTTTAGAAGCAAGGAATGAAAATCTTCTTCAGTCCGACACTTGGAAATTGCTGCGTTAACTAAATCGACAGCAGTAATAAGCCCAGATATGGTTTGTTTTGGTCCTTGAAAGTCCCTGCTCAAAATTTAAATCTTTCAGACACCACTCCTAGCCATTATCAATCCTGAATTGTTGTTAATCAGAGAAATATATCAGGGCCTGGCTGGCAGTGACTGGGAAAGCAAAACAGCTCATGTGTGTCTATTTAAAACATTTCTTACAATTCTAGATGCTTGACAAGCATATTTATCACAAGATTTCTACAATAATCACCACAATCTACAAAAATAGAGAGATGATATCTCTCTCTTATGATAGCTTGTATTCCTTTTTCTGAACAACTCATGTTTACAGCACCAATGTAGGTTTGGTCTCTCAATTTGTCCACAGTAAGCTGGACTCTTAACTTTACATCATCAATTACTGACGCAACATGGACGCCAGTGATTTTTCTCACACTTTAGAGGCCAACAAATATTCCATGGGGAAGAAAATCCATGTCCAACAATCTGAAAATGCCTACATGTCTGCTCCTTTCCACTCAGATCTCTGGTTCCATGACACGACAGAATATATTGGTAGATTTTGAGACATCACATTAACACAAATCGTTCTTAAAACTACTTTCCTCATTATTTCAAGAATTTCATTCCATATTTTTCCGCCCAAAGTTCTATGTATACTTTGCTTGATCCATCCATGTCGATATTTTAGGGACGTCCTAATCACTTATTCTAGACAACTGAAAGAAATGCCCTCTTTCGGATGCATTCCTTTATAAAGCCAAATCTTCTTTTGCCCGTATCGGATTTTTATTAGAATCTTCTCAGGACACATTATACCAAAAAATTTATTTGAAGGTATTTGTGAACTTGTCTGATTATTAATTAATGCAAATTTTCATTTGTTTACGATTCATCATTGCTCGTTTAAGAAAATCTGGATTTTCATGAATTCGACACATCTCTAATAATTTTTTCTAATGGTTGAAGCCCTTGAAGGTAGATATATCCTCAATATTTTTTCTTATTAAAATTTTATTAGGATTTGAATGAAAAAACAGAATACATATTATTTGAGTCAATATGCAGCCATTAAAATGTTTAAACCACGATGGAATACATTTTAGACACTAACATTTTAAAATCTGAACTCGAAATTCATATGTTACCGCTAGCAAATGATTAACCCACTCCGTGGCGTAGTTTTAAGCGCAACTGTCTATGAGCCTAAGAGCTCCGAGTTCGTTTCTTGGATGGCGACTTGGGTAATTTTACCCAACTGTCTCCAGAGTTTTGTTATTTAGGTTCAAGTTGGCTTTAAATTAGGTTTAAGAGTTTTCTATTAATTTCACACCCTCATACTCACTATCACCATCATCTCATCTCATCGAGATATGTAAAGAGCCCCCACTGAAATTACGTACAATTAGAACCACCGAGCCCCCCTCCCTTTGGGCAACAGTACATTAGTACTGGCTAATCCTTCCACAAATTGGACTACGAGTTATATAGACCAGACGCCCAATATTGCTATAGCGCATGATTTAGAGGTAGTAAATATGTACGTTCCGTGGTTTTCTTCACACCTTATCCTCCAACATCACGTACAAAGTCACTTTTCATGGGATTTACCTAACCAGAAAACTAATATGAAGTAAACGCACAGGGATTCATGGGGCTGCTGTACTGCTCGGTTAATTTGTCCTTGTGCAAAGCCACCATCAAAATTCTAGTCACTCTTTTTATTTATTACCAAGAACTTTACCATTTTTAATCATGATAGAGAAGCCCCTAATAAATGAACAAAAACCTACAAAACAATAAGCTGCTGCACTAAAAAAACCCACCTAAACAAATATACATATAACATGACACTGGTAAATACTTCTCAAAACAACCATTTGTGCATCTTACTGTCATCATAAAAATAAGCGATGGTGTGGGTAGGAGGGAGATGGAGGGAGCTTTTCAGATCTGTTGAAAGTAAGTTATTTGGCCCAGAAGCCCATGACTGGAAACGTCGTTGCTAGCACAAGTGACGTGATATCTGACCTCTTATAATCCGCCTCATTGTGAAACACGCTTTAGTCGCTAGCTAGTTTAAAATGTTTAAGGCTTGGAAAGTAAAATAAATGGGAAAGAAAAATTTATTTTTGACATATTTTTATATCTATGTAAATGCACTTGAAATTTTGTTCTCAAAATGGAATGTGATTCTTTAACTCACATCTGAAACTATCTATTCAGCCTGAAAAGATTATTGCAAGCAAGATAAGACATAATGTTGGTTTTCACAGAAGTTTTTCAAAAATTTTGGCTGGGAATTTTTAGCTTTCATTAATAAATTGATTTAAAACAAATATATATATAGTTATATTCGGGTTTTTAAAAAATCCCTTTCTAAATTTTGGGTGTGGCTTGGTTTCAAAGTAATCCAGCATTTCACCATGAAATATTAAAGCAGATGATCTCCCTCTACATTTTCTGTGGGGTAGTGTCCCCCTCGTTCCCTAGGCCAAGAACTTCCTTGCCTTGTTCCTGTGGGAGTGAGTTTTTTCTTGCAATGTACTGCACTTTACGGTCAGCAGATCAGAGATAATTAGCCTGATTGATCCGCTGTCGTATCTGACATCCTAGTGATTCATAATTTTAATACGGTGATGGAATGTAGTGATTGCATGTTACCGTTAGACACTTCCATTAGGTCCATGTCAGTGTGGTAGTTAGGGAACAAATTGCGGAGAGGATAGGGGTTGACATAACAATATAGCAATCCAAAATCAAGTTTAAATCTATTAAAGACAAATAAGTTAATATACATAAAGGTAGTAATATAAACAGTGTTGCTATAGTTTAATTACTTGGGTGAATATAAATATGTTTAATGAGGGCAGCAGCCCGCTCAAGGTTCATTAACAAGATTGATCAAAAAACAACTATAACTTTCAGATTAAAAAAATGACTGACATTATTCATATTAAACTGCAATTGAGAATGCATCAATAAACATACATTTAAATAATATGTTAGGTAGCTTCTTAATGAACACGCCTGCTTTACACAACTATAGACAATTGAAGACATTAGACTGCACGGACAGGAGAGATATTATTTTAGTAGAGACAGAGTCCCAGCTAAACAGGTACTAAATAGTACGATAATACGTTGGAACACAGCTCCCTTGAGAAACTGTTGAGTCCTCTTCACAAAATGTAGTCTAACTAACCTATCACTAACAAAGTAGGTCAAACTTTTCTTAAAGAAACTACGGTAGCGTTTTTTTGAAACTAGGAAAGTCCCCAGAGACCTTCAGCAATAATAATGATGCAAGCACACCATCTTGGCTGAGTTTAAAGCATAGCAAATAAATAACCAGACTTAGACCACGGGAGGCTAAGATTAGTCAAAAACAATAATAGGGTCTAATCCTAATTAGGAGCCCCAAAGCTAGTTATAACCACCCGAATGAGCTAAGTCCACAAGAATCACATTATGGGATAGTACTCACCAAGGCTAGAGCCACTAGCACCACAAGCATCTTAAGGGTTCCCGGCACTCACAAAGTGTCAATCATAAAACTCGAGCCACACCTGGCTTATTACAGTGAGCCATAAGTTGCCTATCAAGAATGGTAATACCCAAGATATTGTCAATATAACACATAAACAACAACTGACCGAATTAGGTCCCTAATACTAACGTACTAATCCCATGTTACTGTCAGGTCATATTAAATACTAGCGTAAAATAGCTAATTCATCCAAACAACACAATACTCAGTATCACACAGCTCTATACAAACAGACTAGAACTATCTGTCGTTAAGTGACTTAAAACAATATAAATTATTGATAGCTCATTAGAAGGTAATTAGATGGATCCCATTCAGGGATAGTAAATTAGCCTGATTAGAACATTCTTGTTTGGAAAACCTGGGTCAAACACCTAGTTTAAATAAGAAAACGTTACAAATGAAGAGTAGTGAGTCGCCATCTCTGCCGAGATGGGGTGACTCGGGCAGCGGACAGATACAGTAGATCAGCCAACAAGTTTAATAAATAAGAAGATCATTTTACTAAGACCAGGTAACCCGTATTTATATGCATCTAATTCCGCACATGACAAAGGGGGAAAAGAGTGTTGGATAGAAGACCAATAAAATACAAGAACCAACAAAAATGATGTCTAGTCGGTGATGAATGGTTTTAGCGTGGGCGCAACAATCAGTTGTATTTTGTGTATACAGGGCTCATCCTTCATTATTTGGACAAGGCCAGATCATACGTTGAGACAAGTGAGTTGGCATCGGGTGATCATGGTAAAGCACGAGCCCAGCAGTGGTGCGTCAACTGCAGTAGATTATACTAGCTACTTTTTGTGGTGTTTCTTAGGGTCGAACATGCCAGTATGTGAGGGATAAATCCTTTTATCCCGGTAAAGTATTTAGGACAGTGATAGAATGACGTTTTGATCACATTTTTGTCGCTGTGACACAAACTTCGTGACCAGGTCACTCTATTGTATTGCATTGTTACATATGAGCTACACTACACTAGCTACACTAGCGACATGAACGCCGCGACAGACCTGAAAACGTCGTTGTGGTAATTTCTTGATCGTAGAGACATCTCTCATATGAAACATTTGCTGCGTTAATTTAATATATCCTATCAGTAAATTATAGCCATTGACTGCGGAAATCGACTTTACCCCACGACGGGTAAACTTTATTTACCTTTGCTGCGACAGTCGGAAATAGCCACAAGGGTGTTAGAATGCTGGATTTTTCAAATTAGCCTGTCCGTGTTCCTCTGACATCTAGTGTTAGTTTTGAGAACTGTCAATTACCAGCTGCTAAATCATAACCATAGTAGCACTTGTTTACATTCGCATTTCACTACTTGTAGCACACGTGCAATATTTATGTGGCAGAAAACATTGTTGAGAGCTTTATTAGTATAGTATTTGTGATATTCACCCGGTTATTATACTGTGTCACTTGTCAGTATTATTTAATTTATGATTGATGAATTTGTGCCATGTGAATTGTAATAAAGATAATATTTGGTTAGTATGGAAATTGAAAAATTCAATAATTCACCTAGTTTTAAAATTTATTTTATTTCTTCTAATTGATATTTTATTTTTGTTCTTTACCTGATTCGTATTTTGAAACCATGCCTAACACAGATATATGATCTTACAGACAACACTGAGGAAAGCACCAATGTAGCACACAATTGTTCCAGCTGTGTTGATGTAAACTAATTTTCAAACGTTTTACTTGTATTACATAAGGCCAGTATAAGGCCTGTAAAATACTCATTTATTGATTGGTTTGACAATATTGTGGGTTGCCAGTAAAATAAAGGATGGTTCTAATACCATAATAACATTGCATTTTGGTAAAATGTGACATATAAAATGGTATCGATATAAAATATATATTATGTGATTTTTAGACACCGTGGTGTTAAATTTCATATTTTAAATGCATTAATAGTTGGAAACCACATTATTTGGTCATAATCATGATCATCATTCAAATTTTCAGATTTTGATTTTTTTACTTTTTTATTTTCTGAAGGTAAGAAGTAAAAATTAAATACATAGCAACAGTAAAATACACTATAGCGATCTGGTCACGACGTTTGTGTCGCAGAGACAATACGTCAGTCTGTCACCGTCCTAAAGCTTATAATTGTGTTAAATAGCTATTTAATATGTTCTACTGTTTTATATTTTTGGAAACTTTGAGAGGATATTTATTTTGAAATTTAAGGATGTTCATACGTACATTGTGACTTGGGGTTGTCCATACACATGCCTGACAAATTTTAATCTTATTCTGCACTGATAAGTAACTATATATTTTTGTAGTTTAGTAAATTTCGAATTCTCCCAGTTTCACCAGCCCCATTTATAGAGTAAGAATATATTTTACTCATTTTATATTTGATATGATCCCTCTACATTCCTGGAAACTTGATTTTTTTACATACCCTAAAATGTTTTTTATATTTAACTACCATCTACTCCGCCCCCCTCAACCCATATCTTCTCCGGAGTTCCATTTTGAGTGTTAAAATTTTTATAATTTAGATTTATTTGTAATATTCATTAACCCGTTTGCCAAATTTTTGAGCTTTCTCCCACACAGTTTATAATAATTTTAGAAATTTCACCAATTTCTTCTTAAAAATTTAAAGTTTACTTTTATTGGTTATTTGAAGGGGTCTTTCTATCGTACTAGTAAATTTTCATTCCTACCTAAAAGTGTTCTCTCTTGTATGACCCCTGGTTTCCTTTATTTACCGGGGTTCCATTTAAAATTTTGAGTTTACTCTGCTTATTTTAAGTGGTCCCTTTACATTCTTTCCAAATTTCGGTTTTCTACCACACTGAAAAGATGTGTTTTTCTATTAATTTTGGACATTTTTAACACCTCTCTCTGTCTTGCCCCATATATTCGACTACCCCTTCGAAATTTCTAACTGTAAGACATATTTGGTCCTATATACCTGCCAAATTTAGATTTTTACTACACTTAATAGATATTTTGTCCAAAACCTTAGCTCAGTTGGTAGAGCATTCGTCTACTGAACTAAGGGTCCCGGGCTCAATTCATGACATTGCCGAAAAGTTTATAATTGGCTAAATGCGAGTTCCCCCTTTAACACTGATGAATTTACGGCCGTAGGTATGGGTGTTGTGTCTGTTTTAGACTTATGTTAGTTTATAAGTCACGTCAGTCTGTTCTGAAGGTGAGCTTTAAATACCTCAAACAATTGTAAAAACACAAAAAAATAAACCTATTTTTCCGTTTCTAAACCCCGTTCCCCTCTGATTCTCAGAGCCCCATCTAAAATATAAGGTTTACAGACTCATGATTATTTGGAGATGTCCATTTACCTACCTTTCAAATTCTACATTTCTACCTTAATTAAGAAATATATTCATAATTATAGCCACTCTCACCCCAATTCCCAGAGGGATATTTTGAAATTTATTTTTAATCCGATTTTTCTGGTTATATATGAGGCAATCCTCTACCTAACTGCCAAATTTTAGTTTTATAGCGCATTTGAAGGTGGGCTTTCTTTTCCGGATGGATCTACTTTTAGCCATATTTATATATATAGGGAGAGAGAGAGAGAGAGATAGATAGATAGAGAGAGAGAGAGAGAGAGATAATTAGCCCTGCATCTAAACTCAAATTAAATATGACTATTTATATATATAGGGAGAGAGAGAGAGATAGATAGATAGAGAGAGAGAGAGATAATTAGCCCTGCATCTAAACTCAAATTAAATTTGACAGGTCTGTCAAGTTTATCTTCTTCTTCTCGAGGATAAACGTGATACTCTAATATTTAAATTAATATTTCATTCTCTACCTTAAACAAGATGAAACATAAAATTCTCTAAACTATTCTAAAATGTAATAAAATTATTCTCTGACTCCATTAAAATGCACAACATTGTCATGTGAGAACTATAAAAATAGGTATTTTCGTGTTTTATAAGGGTTTATTTTAATTTGCCTATATTTACATTATAAATTAGTGTATAAAAAGACCTCTCCAAAATAGGTATATGTGTTCTCAAAATAGGGATATCACGTAATTTTAGTATTTTATTTATATTTCTTTAAATGTAAATTATGTTTGAATAACTTAGCCTATGCAACATAATTTGGTGACACATTTTTACATTGTTTCACAGCCTCAAAATGTGTGAATAAAATATATTTATAAGATAATAATAAACCCTCCCCAAGCCAATTAACTGAACCAAAGTGTGACTGCAAGGCTTGTAGTATTTGTTTTGATAGTCAATTAAAAATTATTTTGGATGATTTAATATCTGAATATATTTCCTCCCCACGTTTTAGTACCCATTCAGTTCATACGCATACATTAATTAAACCAATGACAAAGCAATGGAAAATTTATCAGTTTTTGTTCACTTTTGTGGCCGCGTGGTCTAACGCGCTTCTCTTGCAGTAGACTAGACTATCGATGACGAGAGAGGATTTCTAAAATATTTTTTCATTTTCCTCTTACGAAAATCTGGGTACACTTCCTATAAATATAACCCTACTAACCACTAAGACAATTAGCGTAGTTAATTACATAGGCGTATAACCCGAGCGGGTAGTAAGACGATGGGCTAAAACCATTTACTCTCACTACACCTGACCGGCATTCGAACCTCAACCTCCCGAAACCAGCAATCAATATGAGAGAGAAGGATTAAACCATGCGACCACCTATTCGGATTTTGTATTTTATATAACTACAAACTTAAAACCCAGTCGAATCAGATCAAAAACTAACATAATGACAATTAAATATAAGATTGTACTCTCACGTACAGTTGATATAGAAGCAGGTGTGACCCTATATTTTCCTCCTTGGTAGTTATTCAGGTAACGTTTTCCATCAGAAGCATCGAATAACCGACCCTTCACAAACCTTCTTCTTGCTACTTTAAACGAACTCAATTTTCCAGTCTCGTTCTATCCATATTTTTCCTTTATTCCCTCTCCTCTCTCTCCTTTACTTTCAAAAGGCCATTATTACTTTACTCGTCTCTCAGGTTATTTTCAACTTCAAAATCAAATCCCTTTTTTATTAAACTGGTCTCGTCATTTTAATCAATGGCCCTCTATCGTCGAGCAACTATTTTAGTTTGCATTGCCAAGAAATGAATGATTGTGTTTTATATTTTGTGCTCAGCAGCTCACGGTGGATGTTGTTTGTAAAACATTATCAACGTTTGTTCAAAGAAAACCTAACAATTAATAGGTAAATTATAAATACATTTTTTAAAGAAGATGGTTAAAAAAATAAACATATAACACACATTAATTATGTGAAATTAATTCAATGAAATTTAAAAAATTACAAGTCATTTAAGGCCAAAATATCTATTTTAATTAATTTTGAAAAAATACCTATTTAAATGGGAATTTATACTTTATCTGTATTTTTATTAAATTGGAATCCAATCATAAATATACAATGATAGAATAGCCATTAATTTTTAAATACCCGCCTTGGTGGCGTAGTTGTCTAACGCGCTGGTTGTTGTTGAGCCAATACTGCTGAGGACGGGGAAATAGAGGTTCGAATCTCGATCGGGTGAACTGGGGATGGTTTTTCCTGAATGGTTTTCCACTCTCCCTCCGCACAAATGTGGGCTCACTTCCTCTAAATTCAACATCCCCTATTCCTAACCCATTAGAGTAATTAGTACTTAAGCGTATAACCCAAACGGGTGGTATGACGCGGTGCTATTATTATTAATTTTTAAATCCTGAGTTTTGTTAGTTTTTGTTTTCCTTCCTCTCTCCACGCAAATATCAGTACAGTAAGAGGGAAGTGTTCCACATTAGTAGTGAAAATATCTAATTTCTTTCGAGAAGCTGTATTGGTGATAAGTGATGTTCGGGTTCAAATCCCAGCAAGGTGTATTGAAGATGGATTTTCCTAAATGGTTGTTCGCTCTTTCTCTATGGGAATACAGTACAGCAACTCTAAGTATTAAATTCTTAATCTCTTCCCATTAGTGTAAGTACACTATTCGTCTAGATATACACATTAATGAAAGGCACTGGCTCGTTGAAATAATTAACTAGTTTTAACGGATAGGCTTTTAATCAAAATACTTAGCTTATAGATTTTATTATCTCCCCCTTACTGTGAATTTACAAATCCAAGTCTATTTTGGAAGCCAGATTATAAAGTCGATTATTATCAAATCCATCTCAAATAATTCACACATTGTTCTGAATCATCACGGAGAGAAACGTTTTGTGAACCTGTTCCACCACTAATAGCAGACAAACAGTTCACCTACAGGTAATTCTAACCCCGGTGGCACAATGGACAAATAATCGTAAAACATGTTCTCCTTGTTTTCTATAAGCCGATTATACATCTGGTTTTGTGGGGAGTACAGCAGTGCGTCGAGTGGTTTTATTAATTTTCATTTGGGTTTGTTTTGAGGCTATGTCTCTGAAACTAGTTAACATTATTGATTTAATACACCTGTAGGTAAACACGCTTTGAGACTGTAAGTATGCTGAGTTGAAACATTTTAAAGCGCACCAGGGATATTCTAGGAATATGAAGGAAGAAATCAAACACATTTAAAAAAAACTTTCGAATGAAAGGTAAAAAAATTGTATCTTATATTACCAAATAAATATAAATAAAGTTAGAAACATTTACAATAATTAACATATTTTTATATTATAAAAAATATAATTGACTATATACGAAGAACTATTTAAGTACTTTGGAAATGCTTTTTAAAATTTTTGTTTCCATCCTTTGGATCTATCCATACATAACCTCACAATTGGATACTGTACGATAACTTTAAAGCTCAGAAAAAATATATCTGAACATTTGTGGAGATGGTTTGAGAAACCATCCATCTATACCCAACAAAGACACTAGAACCCCAACTCTTTTTCACCGGAAATACAGTTTGACATTAAGTACGTCTACCACCCTATACAGGTTTATTCATAATTAAATTCTATATTTTGAAACTCAGCTAATAATAAATAATTGTATTCATTTAATTAGTTTTTAAATTTAATTTAATATGATAGAGGCTATTTTAAATGTTGTTCGTGGAAATATTTTTAAAAATCAATCCTGACATGCACACATNTAGGCTCTAGTTGGAGGTACAGACAGACAGACAGACAGACAGACAGACAGACAGACGGAAATTCAAAAACCACTTTTTCGGATTCAGGAAGTCATGAAACGTCAAAATTCATCAAAATCTCGAGTTCGATTTTTTTGACGATCACAATACTTTCTCTACCTGTAAGATAGAGAGAAAGTAAAAATATGAGTATTTTATTCCCTTACTATCAATACGTTTTATTAAATGTTCTGATATTTAACGAATTTGTTTTTGTCTAAATTAAGTCCTGCAGTGTCCTATAAGCAGTTCCTTTTTATGTCCTGAAACATCATCTTCTTTCATCGTTTCACCTCATCCCGGCCTCTTCCCCATTCCTCTTTTCCTTCTGTGACATCACTCGATGATACATTCACCGTCAAAATGTGATTCCTCCAATTAGACCTTCTTAGTAGCATCACCTACAGTATTGTCCCATTTTAATTGACTCTTCTTTAATACTCACCTGATCTATCTAATTTCTCCTCTCTATTCTGATTCAGTGCCCCAAATTATGGTTTTCCAAATATTATCTCTCCTTTTACCTCAAGATCCATGTTTCAGCTCCATACGAAGAGATGCTCCGTATGAGACATTTCACCATAGTTTGCTGGTCAGTAAAATCATCTTCTTGTTGAAAGCAGCTCTGTCCATAACTATCAGTGACCTCATCTTCCGTGTACGTTGTACGTTAGTGCAATTAAATTTCCTAAATATTTGAAATGTTCTACATTCCCCAGTTGTTTATTTCTAACCGCAATGTTCAATGGTTCTTCCCTCAGGAATATTCTCATTACCCTCGACTTATTGATGTTAATTTACATTCCATACTCTCTTCTGGTTCCAAATGTACCTTAATCTTTTAGCGAATTAACATATCTGAAAAGTAGAGAACGTTACTATATCTACTGTCACGTCAAGTCATTAGTTATACACCGGTCTAGTTAGATAAATACTACCAACTCTTACAAAATAACACTAATAATATGATAAAATGTTATCCTTGTTGGTATTAAATAAAATATATGTTTGTATTTTCTTAAAAATGTTCCGAATGTTTATTTGTATGAAAATTAAGGCTTAGTTTGAAATAAAAAAATATTATACCATGGTTTTAGAAATGTTGGATTAAAAGGGGCAAACATAATATAATGAGTCCAACGAAAAATTCGACGTGAAATGTTCCTTTTTTTTCCTTCTAGAACTAACAGTATTTGAACACTTGCCTCTTTCAGCATTTTTTTGTTATCTTCTCATTCGCTCGGTTCTACCCCTTTCCTCTCCACGCAACACTCGCACATTTCAACTACCATGTCCCGCTCGCACAATTATTGGCAATCATCAGCTACTGCCGTCCCACCTTTGTTGTTCACGGCCAAGAGAACTGAACTATTTCAACTTTAGCTCGCCATCAGATCGTTCGATTTTCAAGAATAACCGTCAGCACAATAGAATCATTACCAAACGAAAAGAAAAAAAATGTTTTGGTGGAAAAAAAGTTATTTCATAATAAATAATAGACATGTTCCCTCTGGCCTTAATAAAATAACACTCCACACATCGGTTCAATTTCAAGCGAACACCTAAGGCGTTTGAATTGGTTTTTGTTTTTCTTTCTTAGACTTAGCTAATTAACTACCCTTCCTTTGAAAGGGATGTGTTTTATAATTCGTATCTATATCTAAGAACATTTAAAATTTAGTCAATGAATATCTGAGAGGCAAAAATTAAAAAAAAATAGTGTTTTCTAGAAGCCATATCTGAACAAAATGACACAAGTATATTTTAATTATATTATACTTATGTTAACCAGACGTTTAAGTTATGTAATTATATGTGAAATTTCAGCACAATCATTGCAGTGGGGTTTTCGTTAAATCATAACAGATTAAATAAGTAAAAAAATAGTGTTATGTGGCCACCATCTTGAACAAATTATCGGATCCAAATTTTAACTAGCCTATATAATAATTGAAAACCTTATGTCCTTGTTATTACAGTAAATGAGAGATTTCATGAAAAGAATCAGTTCAAAAAAGTTAAAAAAAAAACAGTGCTATGTAGCCGCAATATTAAAAATTATTTCATATGTAAATTTTAAATAACCTATATACTAACAGAACGTCCATGTTATGTATGCGCGAGATTTCATTACAATCGGCTTAGTGTTTTGTGTGTGAAGGAGTAATAGCTGAAAAAATGTCAAAAAGGTGGTTTAATTAAGCTTCCTTCATGAAACACTGTATCATATGCCAAATTTAATTGCTCATATACCATCTAGACGTTAGAGTTATGTCAATGCGAGATTTAACCACTATCAGTGTAGTAATTTATTTGTGAAAAAAGTAATAGACACCAACTCATATATTTTAGTATGATATAAAATATTGTAATTTAGTATTTAAAATGATTGTAGATTCAATTTGAAACAAATCAAGTTTTAATTTAGGGTTTTCTTCACTATATTTTAAAATGTATTAATAATTAAAATATAATTTTAATCCTATATTGATTTCCAATTAATTTGTAGCTGAACTAATTACTATAGTGAGTTAGTGTATCCCTCTATATCAGGAATATATATTTGTATCAACTCCAATCCCTTTGGCTCGGTGGCTGGGAGAATTTTATTGGCTCGATCCCAGGTGGATCCAAGGATAATTAATTGTGCGTGGAAACGTTTGTCTGCTACCCACGTATTTAAGTCCTGAAGTTCGAGTTGAGTATTTAAAATAAACGAGCTATTCTGTTTACATTACGTTCAAAGTCATGTTGTCTTGTTGAAGCCATATATCTCTAAACTAAATTAAAAAGCATTTAAATAAACTATTTGTTTTTCAACATAGGTTAGTGATATATTCAATATAATTAAGTTAATAAATATTTTATATCATAGAGGAAGGGGTATTTAAGACATAAACAAGAATTGATTTAAAAACGTAGCTATATATTTTACATGTACAAAAAAACCATACGCAATAATTACAAATGCTAATATATTAAAAAAATATGTGGCAAGTGTTAACTCACTTTGGATTTATGTTGCCGGGAAAACTGCCCCAGCTGACCGGGCCGGCACTACCAGCAAATCGACGTATTACTCTCAAGCCACGCTTCCAAGAAAATGCAGATAGTTTTTTCTGGGCGCCACACCATCAAAGAGTACTACTGGTAACTCAGCGCAATTTCACAACTTAACCCCCTTCCTTTCTTAGATGTCCAGATGCTAACATGTCTCCGAGTTCGTCAGTTCCGTTACTATATAAGCGTCAAGCCTCGCTTCACATAATATATTCTATGGTATCAATTCAACGGAGGAAGCTTTGGGCGTAAACCTACATCGCTGAGGAATCTACGAGTGACTACAATGTGTCAGGCGTCAGTCTCCCCACCCCATCGAAGAGGAAGCCTCTTCTGAGACCTTAAGTATCTACAATTTATAATCTGGATTAGATTCTAAACTCATTTTTGTTATACCCAGAAGACATAGATTTTTCAGTCAGAATGTCTTACTTTATTTGCTCATAAGGCATAGTTTTGAACGTTAAGCTTAAAGCTTTTTTTCTATGTTCATTAGACATAGAGTGGTTTGTAAAAATTATTACATGTTTTTCTATGCCCATATGGCGTAGTTTAGATTATTATTATTATTAGCACCGCACCGTTCGGGCTATACACACTTACGCTAATGTGTGATTGTAGGGTGATGTGAGATGAAATGGAGGACCTACAGTTTGACATGGGATCCAAACCACGGTGGAGACCTGGAATTCCACACATTCACAAAATGTGATTAAACACGTCTTCTCAGAGGTAAAGGAAGGGTTTGGCAATCAGAGAAATCTGCACTGGGACCGAGGATGGAACCCTGAATCCCCAGCACAGAAGTCCGACACCTTACACCTAGACCGACAGGTCACCTCGTATTTAATAATGAAGGGTTTAATGCTCTATTTATTGTGGACCATACGGCTTTAATTACAATGTCAGTTTGTCTGACTTTTTCGTCTTAGTCCTTAAGATATAATTTTATATATATTAGGGAATAATAATGACTTCCTAAACCACATGACCATGTTTAGGATCTCTTTATGGTGGAAATCAGGTTATCTAACGTTTTATTTAATGATCTAGCTAGGTCAGTGACAGATAGCAGTCACTGTTGTCTATTTTTAGTGTATCTATTTAGGGTGCGCAACCTGTGGGAGCACTACTAGTTGGCAGTATTGGCCCGCGGGAATGGTGTTTTTTCTCCGGCCTTTTTAGGAGTCGTTTATATCAAGTTAGAGTAGTATTGTTTGTACTAATTATTGTATGCCCTAGTAATGGGGGGATGTATAACTATACTATTGAATTTCCAGGCAGTACTTATTAGGAAATGACCAGCCATGTTATGTTAGCCGTGTATATGCCTAATTGCTCACCATTTAATATTAGTAAAATGCTGGTTCATATTAAAGGAAATTAACCTTAGGTTTCCGTAACTCTCTATGGAGTTAACTCAAGCTAGGTAACTTATATATCCAATCCTCACCATAACTCTATAATATTAGGATTAAATACCCATTGTTTTCACTCACTATAATTTCACTATTATTCATGAATAGACCTTTCAGGTATTAGTCTCCTATTAGCTAGGCTGGATTATCGTCATGTATTGGGGCTTAGCCTTATATTATTATTTGTTCCCCATCTTTGACTCACGCTAGTTTGAGGCAGACGCTCTTTATTAGGAGAATGAACGTTGATCCTCATTTTAAGAGTTACTAAACTAATCTTTAATATATTCTATCTTACTTCTCTTAGTTCCTTTTCACCAAGGTGCTTATTTATATTCCTGCCTATCGTGAAGCTTACAACTATGGTAACTAAATGAAGTTATCTTTGATAACAATGAACTGTTTGATCTAGAATATATTTAAAGCGTATGAAATTCTATTTCTCTTCTTTACATTTAATTAAAATGATTTGTTAAACTTATTTATTTATCTTATGTCTCATCCTTATCAAAACTTCCTTATTTAACTTTGTTTGTAAATGTAATCTTCAATTCTTCTGTTTGATAAGAGAAGCGAGGATTCCTAATCTCATTAAAAGTGTCATATGTGTAAGAAGGGAGAAAACTACATTAAGTATTAGAGTAAAAGTAATATATAAACTAATAAAAATTGCATTATGCAACAAATGCTCCAATTGCGATATAATTTTCCATCAAATTGCTTTTAGAATTTTTTTTTAAATGATTCATGGGTAGTAAGACGCGGTGCTAATAATAATAATAATAATTAATGATTCATACTGTTTCCACAATGTTTAATTCAGTGATAGTTTAGCATTCATTGATATTTAATGAAAATATTTAACATAGCTGATTATACATATAGTATACCATTAAATCTTTTAATACATACGTATCATATTTGAAGTTAAACCACAATTTGACACAATACATTAACCATAACTAGAATTCGTATAAATTAATTGAAAACTACCCGCTTCAATGGCCTTGTGGTCTAACGCACTACTCCTGCAGTAGACTAGACTGTCAATTACCAAAAAAGAGTTATGCGTTAATACAATTTCCACAAAGAAATTTTACGTTAGTACAGTTACCATAAAGGAATGTAATGCTAGTGAGGTTACCACAAAGAAGTTCTAAGTTTCTTTGATAAAAGATAGTTAATTAGAAAGAGAAAGCTATGTAAAGTATTTGTGTGTATTTTTGAATACTACTGATATAAGGGGCATTGGTAAAATTACCTACTATAGCAGTAGTCCCACACAAATACGTGAGGTCAACAAATAATCTCTATTATACATACATGTATTAATAACGGTCCTAGACAAATAATAGCCGTCAGTAAGTATTCTTTCTACAGAGTGTCCCAAAGTCACGCATCAATGGGAAATCACATTAAGGGTTCAATATGAGCCCCATGAACATAAACACACAGTTGGAGGTGACGATCCATGTTCCGTATAATGTTGGACACAATGCCCGGGGAAACGGCGCTGGCACTCTGCGGTAATTCGCTCAACCAGATGGTCCCTGTCCCTGATCTTCTGTGCATACACTTGCCACTTCAAGTAGCCCCATAAAGCCAAATCCTAGCGATTCAAGTCCGGGGATCAAGGAGCCCAGTCCATGGCCCACCTGCGACCAATCCAACATGCGAAGTTTTCATCCAGCCAATGATCACCATCCTGAATGAACCACAGTGGGTGAGAATCAATGGTGTCCAATTACGACATTAATGAATTCTCCAACTTTGCCAGGTATGATTCAATCTTGACATTCCCGTCAAAAAGATACGGGCCAGGGACCCGGTCGTTCCACAGTCCACACCAAACCATGATCCACTGCGCTCCCTGGTGTTTGCTGTCGTAAAACTAGTGTGGGCTCTCTGGGGACCAGTAGCGCACGTTTTGCTGGTTCAACTCATCATTTACGTAAAAATTCACTTCGTCTGAGAACATGACTGTTGACAAGAATCCCGCATCGTCCCCCAGCTGCCGCAGAAATCATTCGCACATTTCCACTCGACGGTCCGAATCGTCCTCGGTCAGGTGGTGCAGAACTTGCAACTTGAACAGGTTGAATTTGTGCTTCTTCAGTATTCGATGAACTTTTATCCGAGGCACATTCAGTTCAAGGCTGGTTCGGCGTATGGATTTCTTCGGGCTCGCAAACGTCTTTGACAGGACCGTTTCCGCCACCTCGGCTGATCTGTTGGGGCGTCCTGATCGTGGTGCATTGGTTACACATCCTGTGGACTTGAATATCTGGAGCAATCTGCTCATGGTGCTCTGCAAAATTCGGTCTTGTTCCGGGTACCTTTGATTAAATTCCTCCATGACATCTCTGTGGGTGTAACCTTCACGTCCAAAGATGGGAAAGACTTCCACACGTTCGTCAATGGTCAACCAGGTCCACCTGTGATAAAAAAAAAGAGATAAAGAAATAATTTAAAGTGAGTTCCTCATTGATGCGTGACTTTGTCTAGCTGTACTAGCTAAAGTCATATGCAAAGATGGAAGGTAAATCAACCACCTATGATTTTTTATCTCCTATGTTAGTAGCAGAGGTCCTATACAAAACACTAGGGTTTATCAATCGTTCCTGATTTATTACTCTCTCTACAGTTTGATGCGGATTTGTACAAAGTCCTATAAATTATACCTTTCTCTTACCTAATTTTATTTTTATAACTTAATGGTTTGCTAGGAGAGTTTGAAACACTCAATATCATATACCAGTAGCATGAGCCATTATTGAACATATAAGTTGTTGTAAGAGGGTGAAAATGCGAGAGGAATGTGGATAGGTACCTGTAAGAAACTATAGATAGCCAACCTGAGGCTACTGTGTGACCGCACCTTAAAGTGTGAGAGGAATGAAGATAGGTACCTGTAAGAAACTATAGATAGCCAACCTGAGGCTACTGTGTGACCGCACCTTGCAGGGTGAAAGACATCTGTTGTTTCCAGTAATAATCTGTATGGACAGTTTTGTGTCATCTGATCATGGCTGTGTTTTGATTGGTTGCAGGGCATAGTTTCAATACCAACAGTTTTCGAAATCAAGAGACAATCCTTGAGGCATTTGGCCGAGAGCTGTTTTCAAGTACGGAAGTGTGTATGCCACCCGCACACATAATTAATACATCCTTGCATCTCACAAGTAGTAGTGTTTTCGTGTGTAGGTGTGAGTTTCACATAAACGTATGTATTTGTACTAATAATTATTATTAATTATTAGCAACGCTGTCTTACTAACTGTTCGGGTTATACGCACTTACGCTAATGTGTAATGGTAGGGTGATTGTGAGATGAAATGGAGGACCTAGAGTTAAACGAGGGATCCGAACCACGGTGAAGGCCTGGCATTCCTCACATTCACAAATTGTGATTAATACACTTTTTGTCAGAGGTGAAAGAAGGGTTTGGTAATCAGATAAATCTGTGAAGGGACCGAGGATTGAACCCCTGACCCCTAGCACAGAAGTCTGACACCTTACGTAATAATAATTAAATAAAACTATTTATATTGGTTGTAATTATCAATTAGCAAGTTGAACTTATTTTTTGAAGACACGTATTTCCACTATACGATCAACCAAAATAACTTTCGGAGATTATTATATCTACATTTCTTGTTAACACATATATACATACAGAGTTATTGTGCTACAAGGTGTACACTAAGGTTGTGTCAAGGAAACATATGCTGTTTTTTTTAAATGTAAGATATAAATCTCAGTTAATTTCCTTTGTTCATCCTGATCAAACATTATATCCACTGAACTTGATACACATAACACCACAATCTTCAACATATAATAATCTAATATATGATATTATTTAAAACGCACCACGTTTTACTACCTATTCGGGTTGTACGCACTTACGCTAATGTGCAATGGTAGGGTGATTGTGAGATAAAATGGAGGATCTACAGTTTAACGTGGAATCCGAACCACGGTAGAGGCCTGGCATTCCTCACATTCACAAGTTGTGATTAATACACGTGTCTTGTCAGAGGTGAAGGAAGGGTTTGGCAATCAGATAAATCTGTGCCAGGACCGAGGATTGAACTCCAGACCCCCAGCACAGAGGTCTGACACCTTACCCCTAGAACACCAGATAACCGACTAATATATAATAAATTTACCCTCCAACTCTAAAATTAATTCAATTAATGCGTGTATTCATAAAAACCCAACCCGCAGCCAAGGAAATTGTATCATAATTGTGTTGCATTTGTTCATCGTTGACGGTAAGGTCAAGCTTCGAATCTCATTCAAGTATACTGGGGATGAATTTCTACTAATAATTTTTGTTCTCTCCCCGTGATAATGCGGTGCAGTTCCATTTATCTGCCCTCCTCATGTCTACCAATAAACCAAATACTCAATAGCCCTGATGTTTATCGTTAGGATTAAAATAAGATAATTTTTTAATGGTTTGTAAAATATTTAAAACTAGAAAATCTACAAATAATAATTGGTGTTTAGTATGCCTCCTATAACGTAGAGTCTTGGGCTCCATTATTTTAGAAAACAATCAATTACTCCTTAGTTTTACTTCTTACAAAGGCAAGCTACAAACATTAAATTTTATCACCACTCTTTGATTTATTAGGAATTCTTTGAAACTAATAAAAAATCGTGTGTTGCCTATTAACACAATTAATTATATAACAAAATGTATACAAAATAGAACCAAGATTTTCAACTGTCCAAAGTTACATTTATTAATTTAATTAAATAAGCTAAATGAAATTTTGCATTTTGTTTGTTTATTGTAGATAATATGTTTTATTCGAAACCCTTTATTATTTATTAATTAGACACACATATATATTTTATTAAAAGAAAAACAAATGATCTTATTGGTTTTAGTATCCAAGCTAAAAGAATTCTGACGTTTTTTTTACCAGATTATTTAGTGTAAATATTTCATTATTATTTGTTATTTAGATTTTCTTTTCAAAGCAGTTTGTTCTCCTGAGATGGAGAGATCAACAAAAAACTCTTGTAGCAAGTGTTGTCAGGAAAGACAACATTCCCTCAAGCACGGACCGGTGGAATGGATGTTAGTGAGGAATGAAGAGGAGAAGGCGGGCATAGGGTAAAGGCGGAAACGAAGTGCCCAAACGATTTCCTTTAAGTAAATTCAAACTTTCCCAACCCTGTTAGCGAAGTGCTACAGAGGACAATGAAAGGAAAGACAAAAATAAAAAATCACGATACTTCTCTCATGTTGGACACAAAGAGCAGTTTTCAAGCGTCCTTGAGGCGCGAGTCTTGTACAAATATAATATCTCCTTTAGAAAAAAAAAAACATAGCCCGGATAAAAAAGTTACAATTGAATTATAAAGGACTTTTCTTTCTAATTTACATTTATTTACATATTAAAATAAGAAATTCAGATTAAAATAGAAATGTCATATTTTTATCTCTAAGAACTCAAAAAATTTCTTAGAATTAAGTTAAAATATTGAAATTGCCTTTTGTTAAAAAAACATATATATATATATAATTACTGCCATTTGAAATGGTTTTATACTGAGAATATATAAAAGCTACAAGCGATAGAATACTTTGATTAGCTCTAATAATTAATTAGATAATGTTGGTAATTTGAGATTATTTTAAAAAATTACTATTTTTTGAGTTAATTAAAATCAAAACTCTATCCTAACATTATTATTGTGGGAAGCCTTTAACGTTTAAAATACCTACATACATAACTGTTATGAGAAAGAACCAACTTTAGTATATTATTATACTATTAAATAAATCTTATTTAGCTTCATAAATATAAATATTGCAATAGGAAATTTACACAAAAATAAATAAAATTATGAGCGTTTGCACATCTGTTTGTTGACTGAGAGCCAACGGGACAGGGAAAGTTTCTGAATACTTTAGAGATAAATATACGAAACAGTGACTAATTGATAAACAGGTCGTTAGACTCACAATAAAACTGTTCTTCCGTTATCACTTGAATGTGAGGCAGGTGTTTCACATGGGATGTTAACATATCCTCTTCCCACTAATGCAGGTTCGTTTTCTACAATATTATATTGATACCCCTTCCCCTTAAATTAAGCAGTCCTTGCCATAGTTTTCACTGCTTCTTATTTATCGGGGTTGACAGATTAAACACATTTTCAATTTAAATTATAAAAATAGAAATTATTCGTACCAAAAAATAAACAAATAACACGACGACGTAAATACGAATAATCGTGGAAACATTTCCTCTAAACAAGGATTTTTTAATTTTCTGGAAAAATGTCACTTTATTTTACGATGCTAAAAAGGTCCCATTTTAAAAGGTTACTTATGAGGGAATACATCCCTTCTGAAACTTCCAGAACCTCCCACTACCTCGCAAATGAGTCACGTGCTTTTTGTGTCAAAAGTTTAAGTAAATATATTTATAACAAAGAGTTTATCCCAATGGTAAAGACCATTTATTTCAAGCTAATACTTATAGATATAATGTCTAGCCTTTTCCCCTGCTTTCAGTTAGTACAGCTTATGTACGATTAGTACATTCGGACGTCCCCTGGGCAAGAGTACATTAGTACTGGCTAATATTTCCACAAACTTGGCTATGAATAATGTATCCCAGACAAGTAATATTATATTATCTCCTAATATGATAATTCCTTCACCCGGTTCACATGCATTCAATACTTATTGAGTTGATTCCAAAACATCACCCTCACATTCTCGTCTTCACCCTCCACTGAATCATAACAAGCAACCCACATAGTTCTACGAATGCTTATTCTCAAACATTAAAAGTCAAATCACCCTTTTAATTATTCGAATAGGAGGGCACACTTTCTCTAAATTCTCCCTCGTTAATCTCTATTCCATTAGTGTTATTAACTAAAGTGGAACAATGTGAGTTAAGATTTCTGCCTTACAGTGTAGAAGAAAAATACATGTCAAATACTTTAAAATCAATAATTATTCTCAAGAGATTCTAAGCTACATTTAAGTTTCAAATACTTATAATTTTTAAATAATTAATCGTAAAACACAAATATTAAAGCTTTTACATTCTTTTCATAACTTAATTAAAGCGTCAAAGAACCAACATTTTTACTCGTTATTTCAATGCTATGTGAAGTTTATGCTTTTGTTCGTAACATTCCAAACCATCTTTAAGACAAATATTAAAGAGATAAAAGTAACATGTTTAATCAGTCTAAATTCAAGCCTCATTAAATAGAGTGTTATATTAAACGTATTTGCTTTAAATTAAGTTATTTGAAAATATTGTGTAATATTTAAAAACAAAATATACATATTAGTTAGTTACGCACATAAATAGATTCAGATACCATTCTACGTCAAATGTCAACAAATTGTGTTGGAAATTTCATAATTCGTTTTACTTTAAAACATATTTTTTTTCCTCTGGCACCTATTTTGTCTTTAACATTTTATCTACTCAAGTAATTTTATTTTACTCTATTTTTTAGCACAGTGTCTTACTACCCGTTCGTATTATAACTTATATAGTAACTATGCTAATGGTTTTAGAGATAATGGAGGGTATATTTATAGCAAGTGTGCAATAATTTAAGTGGAGGGAGCACACTCCCTATGCTCAATTTTTTTAATACTATGCCCACACTACTTAAAGTAAATAGTATAGGGAATACTAAAATAACTGCACAGCAAGAATTAATAATCAATTAAAAATTTGTTTAATACATAATACTAAGCACGAATTTTCATTTAACTTTAAAAAATTTTATTCCCCCTAATATGACTAGGAGTAAATAATAATTTGAGGCTTATTCATATTTAAAAAGTTTAGATTTAGTATCATTTTAAGTTTTTTTCACCTTTGGATTAGATATATTGAAAGTATTCCAAAACTTACGCTGGTCTATTGTCGGTATTAGTTATTCAGATTTATTATTGAAACCTCTGTGGTCAAGTACCTGTTTGAAATCAATGTTTCAAGCAAAGATACAATATCCCTGGTATTGATCCAACCAAACAACCAACATTTATATAAAACAAGGTCACTGGATTTCTAACATATTACCACATCATATTTTAACATACTCAATTACTATATGGTATTAGATACGTGAAAGCTAATTCCTGCTCTTGCAAAAGTACGCCACTTATCTTTATCTTGAGCACGTTCTGTCCAGTCCACCTCATTACACCCTATTACTTTCAGGTCCATTCTAATGTTATCCTCCCGTCTGCATCCAGGTCTTCCCAATGGTCTCTTCCCATCGGGTTTGCCAGTCAATACCTTGAACGCGGTTATAAATTCTCAAATTCACGCTGCAAGTCTTAACCAATGTAATTTACGAGATTAGACTATTCTATAAATGTATCATGATGAGTACAGGGTATAGAGCTCATCATTATATAAACTTTTAGTTTTAATCCATTATGTATTTCAGAAGCATCTGGTTAGTTACGCCATACACATCACCTACAGGTTTCTAGAATAATTATTGCTAATTTAAGAAAACTTAAATTTCCATTAATAGTATATTCATTACTGTTCATTTTTGTTTATAATATTTTCTTGGGTAGTTTTCAGTCTTATATAAGTGCTCAGTTGATGAAAGATATTTATCTAAAGGGCCGAGTTATATATATATATATATGATATATTTTTGGATGGAAAATGATAGAACTCGATGGCCAAAAATATTAATTTTTCATTTTAATATAACAGAAAGTTTGATGTCAAACAAAATTTCCCATTAAATTACTTAGTTTAATTCTACACATTCAATGGGAAGATAGATATATATAGGTATAGATATAGATATAGATAGATAATATATGGTGAAAAAAGATGTACTGTAACAATATTTTGTTATAGTTGTTACATTTTATTTGAACTAGCGGACAATTTGTTAGGTTTATTAGCCAATAAAAATCGTGACGTAATTTGTATTACAAATCTCTATTAAATATTTTAGAATATTAATGTTTTGAACTGTGAAATTATTTCAAATATATCATATTTATCTAAATCAAGGTTTGTCTATGCTTACGTTTACATTCAAAAAATGATATTTATTCAAAATCACGAGAAGATTAAATAAATAAGGATTAAATATTTTATCTAAAACATTAAAACTTTACAAATGACATGTAGAACAGTGGTTTAGTTGAAATTAGTCTAATTTATCAAGTAGAGAGAGTATTGCGAACATAATTATTTGAGAATAAACAATTTAGAATACATAATCGCTCAAAATATTATTTAGCAAATCAGAATGCTGACATTGCTAATTTTAGGTTTTAGAATTAATATATTGTTTGTTTATAACAATGTGCTATAATATCTTCAAGAGCATAGTTAATGTGATTCACTGATATCTTATGAATTTACATGTATTTTCTTATCCGCTATTAATGAATATAATCACCGCAAGATGATGAAGCTTATTTAAGAAAATGTATCTTGTTCAAAGGAAAAAAAACTAAATGCTATAGCAAATATTAACTTTTTAAATATGAATAAGTCCCAAATTATTATTTACTCATTGTCATTTTATGGGGAATATAATATTCTTAAAGTTAAATGAAAACTCACGCTTATTATTTTGTATTGAACGTAATTTACAATTGATTATGAGTTCTAACTGTGCGATTATTTTAGTATTCCTGATATTGCTGGACCATATGGTTTACTCTACACAATGTGGTTATAGTAATTCTAAAATTGTGGTATTTCAAAAGAGAATTAGTTGATGTATGAATATCCAGAAACTGAGCGCACTAATGGAAATTGTTACATTACCTATTAATCCTCAAAACGACTTCAACCACATTCTACTCCATTCAAGGATCCCTATGTGAGATTTGAAAGGCTTTATTTCGAATCATATTCTTTAATATTTAGTGGTCTCAATATATTAATAAAGGATTAATTTCTTTTAAATGAGAAATAATCTAGTTCTAATCAAGGCTGGTCCATTTAAAGTAGGTGTGTTAAACTGCTTAGACCATATGATGTTACTGAACCTTAAAAATACTCGGGAAGCCAGATTTAAGAAAAAAATATTCTCACAATCCTAAGTAAAAATAATTCCAATTAGTATTTTATATATACTTTTAGCTCCTATTAGCATAAGTTGGTGTTTATATATTGCTAAAACCAAAACATTTCTAGTCCCAGATTATTTAATTTCTCGCACAGAAGATAATTTTTTTAACTATACGCATTTAAACTGGAAGACCATCTGATGGAATCATGGGTATTCTTGTTATCACGACCATTTCTCCCGTAGTGAAACCTGTCATGACTGTCACCTCTATGATAAAGTTTTTCAGACTGTTTACCTGTAAGCGGGTCTCATTACACAATTTAGGTGGATTCAAATTACTCAGAAAATTATGACTGATCAAATTTTAAATAAATAGCCTGAATGGTTAGAGAAAATATATTAAGAGAATTAAAAAATTAGACAGGGTATTGCCTATAGACCTATAATGCGGCATGGTGCTTCAAACTATTCTAAAATACAGTAAATAGTTTTATCAGCTGTTTCATTTTTGGATATTGAATATCTTGTTCCTAGAATCACGAAAGATCAAGAAAGATTTGCAAAGTACTTAACGGTTGATTCATATAAATCTTATGCATTTCATTATGTATTTATTTTAAAATGAATGGTGCAAGTAACAATGTGTTGCATCTTTAATGTACAGTATCTCTGCGAGATTAATTTACCTTCACATCAAATGCTGAAAATGTCCTAACTACGCTTCAAGGCATAACTGAACACGTCATTCCATATTCCTGGCCGTTCGTTGAAACATTTTGAAGTCCATATCAATGATTTAGCGTGTAATGTTCTACTTCAAATCGTTTAATCTCCAAGGACGTGTAGCGTAGACTCTTTCTTTCAGATAACCCCACATAAAATGTGCCTGGTGAGGTCCAGTCTGTTGATTCAGGTGACCATAAGTTCTTGGAGATGATCCGGCTCTCAAAGAAACTTTGGATCAGTGCCATAGACTCATGTGACGGATGACAAGTGGCACTGTCGTAAACACTTCTATCCCAGCTCATTATCATCCACTTGCTCATTGAATTCCATAAACATGCGTATCAAAAATAATTGGGCATACTATTCTCTCTTCAAATATTGCATACCAAACTCCGACTTTCACCGGGTGCATAGGTACTTCACCATTGACGTGTGGATGCTGTGCGGCCTAAATTCATGTGTTCTATGAGTTTAAATGGCCATGCCTTAATGACTTACGTGGTGACTACAGAAGTCTGCAGCAACCTCCGGCAGTGCAAAGGAACAATACTTGTCAGCTTTAGGCACAAGAGTTCCGGTTGTTTCCAACTTGTGTATACATGCCAGTATTGTGTTCCTCCCCGTAGGATTGTGAACACCAAATTCCCTCTTGTACACTTTTTGCGTTGCTGTGGCCGATTTTATTATCCAATGGGTTTTCACAAGGAACAGCCACTGCTATTTTATATACTGGATCTTCACAACTTTGATGAATAAAACTAAGACAACAATGGTGAAACAAGCGGAAAATCTTAAATAGTTTCTCTGCGTCATCTCGTGACAAATAAATGAAACTCCTAGAGCCCCCACATAGTTTGAAAGCAAAACGGAGCATTACGAAGTATTCAAATTAAAATCATTTGTTTTATATGTATCGCCCTATATATCTGGATAAATAAAATGGACTAACGACTGGATATCATTGATCAGGATTCTTATCTGATTTCGTGCTCTGTGAAAACTCCATTGCCAAGGTTCAACAATACATTGACAAATAAATATAGTTTATGTCTTCTGAAAGGCAGATGAGCATGTTGTTTGACAGGGAAGGTTTAACAACCTCTGTATATATATATATATATGTGTGTGTGTGTTTTTAGACAGTTCTAGTAGCTCGGAATGATCGGTCAGTAGGGTTTTTCGGAATCCTCCAGAGAACAGTTCGGTGACGACTCCCATAAACACACTGTTGCTTCTAAGATCCCCAGAGTTCTATTTAGATCTTCAATTGATGTATTATGCTACATTTTATAGTTATATCGTTGATCAGGATTCTTATTTGATTTCGTGCTCTGCGAAAACTCCATTGCCAAGGTTCAACAATACATTGACAAATAAATCTAGTTTATGTCTTCTGAAAGGCAGATGAGCATGTTGTTTGACAGGGAAGGTTTAACAACCTCTGTATATATATATGTGTGTGTTTTTAGACAGTTCTAGTAGATCGGAATGATCGGTCAGTAGGGTTTTTCGGAATCCTCCAGAGAACAGTTCGGTGACGACTACCATAAACACACTGTTTGCTTCTAAGATCCACAGAGTTCTATTTAGATCTTCAATTGATGTATTATGCTACATTTTATAGTATAAGATATAATTTTTATGTGAAACTTTGCTTAGAAATGTTGCACAACTCAATTCGGCCATTAGAAACAATCTGAGCTTAGCTAAGAATAAATAATTAATTCTAAGAATATCTCCTTTTCTTTTGAACTAACTTAAAGGAAAGTTTTCCCTACAGGATCTTAAACTTTCTATAATACTTTTATATCTATGGTAAGTTGTTCTGTGTTAAATGAAAGCTTGTTTTTATTCACAGTTCGTAATATAATTGGGTAGCTGTAGATCAGTCATCTCTATCAAAATATAGTCTCTAAATAATATAAATCCAAAATAATTATTTGAATAAGACTCAAGTCATCCTTCTAGGTCTCATCTGATAGAGACCTTACAACTAGGTAGGTTTAGTATAACCTTAGTTAAAAATATTTTAATTGAATTCCTAAGTTTTTGCCGATTGACATTGATTGATCATGAAACAACCTCTTAGTACTATAAGTAAATATCTTTGAAAAGGTATCTTCAGAAAAAATTTTTAAGAAGGTTTTTAATGGTTTGACGCATGTGTTATTAATGACGTGTGTTACATTACTTGTTGTAAAATATACACATTTTACATTGGCGAGATGAATGGCCAAATGCAAAACACCTTGAAGAATACCTATTGAAATTGTTCTACCTCATTGCTCAAGCTAGGGTTCCTTTTTTTTAACTTGCACACACATATTTAATGGATTTGATGAAACTGCACATTCGCACATTACTGTGAGAAACAAACGATTGTTTATCTCCAAAGCTCAAGAATGGTTTGTTTATGAGCTCCCTCCATCATCGGGATGCCTCTTACCGTATTTGGGATATCAGTCATGTCCGTCAACGTAGCGCTTTGAAAATTATTTTGATAGTTTTTGCTGCATGAAAGAAAACGATCAATTCAAAAGTCCATCTGGGCCGTTTATCATATTTAAGGTTGCATGCAGTTGTAATTCAATGCTTGAATCCGGAATCTCGAAACTTATCACTGAATCCAAATTGTCGGGTCTGGTAAATAATTATTTTGCTACTTTTGAAAACTTACAATCAAAATATTCGTGTAGTAATGAAACTTTGGCATTTCAAACTCTTCATCTCTTAATATAAATGTAAGTTAGAAAAATTTAGGTAAAGATTTAAAGTTAGGTAATTGAGTTTATTTTTCCCCGTCCCACAAGCACAACAATTAAACTTTAAGTGAAAAATAAATTTGTAAACAATTTCGTGAAAAAATTAAAATTATTTTTTTCGCCATAATACAATCTTATTGTTAAAATAATAAGAGTAGGCCCCCCAATTTAAACCAATAAGATGAAAACTTTATTTTCCGTCAAAACTTTGAAATAGTTTCTTTGCAACAATAGTGTTATGTCAACAAATTTGTTAGTCAGGCTTTAAGTTTTATACAAAAAGTGGTTAATATATTGTTGTTTACAAATTTGTGTCCTTAAGTCGAGCTCTATCATGGGGTTCGGTTCATTTCATGTGAGAAAACAATTGTTACTTAACTAAAGTACATTATTCTTCCAAATATACTTTATATTTTTGAGAAAATTCCATAGTTATTGGTTAATATATGGGGTCTTATCTTTAATTTTTGTTATGATAAGATGTTATAATAGTGAATACAATTCTTTTAATTTGTTCCACATAATTTCCTCATAGCCAATTTTAATTTTTTACTTTAACGTTAATTACTGTGCTGGTGGAAAATAAAAAAGAACAAACTCAATTACCTCTCTTTCAATATTCCATTAAAATATTATTATTTACTTAAAATATTCTATCACAAAAATAAGAATTAAAAATGCAAAATGTTAATTAATAAATTAACATAATAGTCATAGGTTGTTTTAAGTAGTAAATAATTATTTACCTGATTAATTGAACAAATTATTCATAACCTATAGCAATTTTTGGAAAGTGAGTACATATCTGTTACACGAACCTCAGCTGTCCGAATGATACGAATTATGCCAGATTTCCAAATAACATATTCCACAATGTTTGTTTCACTAACGTTGTTAAAAATAGGACTAGGGACGCATTTCAAGATAGTTAATGAGAAGGTCCGTAGGCGCACATCATGGATAGTGCTGCAATCTGTAAGTTCCACGTGCTTGAGTTAAAGCTAAAAAATCATTAGTTAATTTGCATCGAGTCACTGTTCCAGTTCCAGTTCCAGTTCAAGAAATATTCATAGAATAATTAACTACTATTATTTAAATATGGTGGACTATGCTATTCTACCTTGAGAAAATATAGTTTGGGGGAATTTAGTTCCTACTAAAATTAATAATCTTAATACTTCACCTGCGTTTTATAAAATATAAAAAGTAGATAAAAGATGAAAGAATTAAATATAAAACTTTATTATAAATAATGATTTGAATTATGTTTTAATTTGGGTAGAGAATGACTAATTAATTAAGAAGGAATATAGTAGCTATTTTGAGAAAGATACACAGAAATTTTAATACATTAAGAAAAGTTTTTATAAATATCAATAATTTACAAGAGTATTATAGTCATCATATCCTTGACGGTTCATTCAGGTCCAATTCCACCAAAAACAAGCTTTTCCCATGTTCTCCGTCGTATGAAACGTCAGGTTTTACGTTTACATTTAATGTACTTTGGTTTTTCATCGATTGGTCTACATGAAACTATCTTGTCCTGAACCTTCTAGGCGATCTATAATCATAACTTTATATTTATTATATTTTCAACAGTCCTCCCTCTGCTCTCTACAAGTGTCCAAACTATTACAGTATTTTTATTCTTACAGGTGAGTGAATATTGGTTTACCAAACAGAAATATTATATCTTCGTTATGTATCATCTCCTTATGTCCATTGTATATTGGGTAATATAGCTTACTTGATACCTTTATTTCATAAAGTACCAACATTTTGTAATCTCACTACGTTGTTACCTAGGTTTCACATCCATACGCTAGCATTATTAGTATATTCCCTAGGCTCTTCTCTAGAGGAGTTATGATTTTAATAAATTAATTAAGCTAAAGTTTTATCAATTACTTTTGTTAGTTCTCTCCCTTTTGTCTCGCTGGATAATGTTGCTGTTATTTATGATGACTTCAAAATACTTGCTTGAATGTGTAGTTGCCTAGAAGCAGGAAGGTCGAATCCCGTTTGATTTGTTTTATTTTGTTTAACAACGACAAACATGCATTTAGAAATGTTTAAAAACTTAATGTATGAATTGTTTTATGATTCTGATTAATTGAAAATAAATTTAAATATAGTGTATTTATTAAATGTACTATTAAAAGCCTCAATTAGACAATAAAGATAGTATACTCGTTTTTTTTAAACTTTATTTGTAATCTTTGATCCAAGTATAGATAAAGACTAGAAGGGATTTTCACAAACATTAATCTCCTTAAGAATAGATAGGAAATCATTATAACGTACTTTTCATCGCCTAATGAATTAATGGACGTTATTTCACACGGCTAAGTAATAAAAGGACGTTATTTAACATAATCTAATGAAACAAATAATAATTATTCCCTCTGTTAAGTGGAAAAAGCAATATTATTCTACACAATATTGAAGAAATAATACTTACAAACACTTTTACCAAATGAACGATCGTTAGGAAGCAATTAACTATGACAAATAAACCAAAATGTTCTCGGTAAGTGTGATCAGATACAAATAAAATATTTGGAAAATTTTAAAAATAGATATAACAACCCGAATATTGCTTTGATCGCCTGATACTTGTAATCAATCACTGGCACTACTGGCAGTGGATCATTAAACATTATCATCTAAGATTATGACGTAATTTTAGTGCCTTTTTAAAACTATATAATTAATGATTAAAATTAATACTAAAAACTTACATGTTTCAGGATGTAAAATTCAGAATAAACAAAACAATAATCTAGCCAGTTTTTCTACATTGTTGTGAAATGTGGTTTCTTTCCTCACATGACGAAAACAAATTTGCGGTGTTCTAAAACATGGTGCTTAGGAAGATATTTGGTCCAAAAAGGGATGATTATACTGGGGAGTGTAGGAGGTTAGATAATGATTAGATACATACCCTGCACGTATCACAATACATTGTTTTTATAAACAAGTATCGTAGATTAGGGTGAACAGGGCATGCAGCATGAATGGGAGAATCTAGAAACTTGTTCATGACACTAACTGACAAACCCAAAAGAAGACCATTGGAAGATCTAGACGCAAAGGAGAGGTTATCATTAGAAAGGACTTGAAAGAGATAGGATATAATGAGGTGGACTGGATAGAACTAGCTCAAGATAAGGATAGGTGGCGTATGCTCGTAAGTACGACAGTGAACTTTATAGTTCCTAATGCCATAGAGTAAGTAGTAAGTTTAAATGCTTCTGGTAGTGTTTATCTCTGTGACAATGAATGCTTATCTTCCGAAGCCTTTGTTATCTTTGTGATTTTTCACTAATCTTTTTTTAATAACATAATTGAGGTATTAATTGTGTGTTCATTTTAAAGTTAGCTCAGGTATGTTCAACTTTGAATTTCTGACACTTTAAACATTTTATATAATGAGATATCCTTATTTTCAACGCCTCGTAAGAAAATGGAAATGTTTGTCAAACATTTATTTTTATAAATATAATTTAAAGTTTTAAAAAACTATGAAAATGCCAAATTGGTGTTTTAAATATGTGGCTGAATCAATCAGGTAATATTAAGGTGATAATCTTGAGTTAGATATGTGTTAGTAAAATAGTAAATATATAATTTTCACTCTTATACATTTAGTCTATTAAATATTGATTTTGTGGGCGATAACCTTTTATTAGGCTTAACTGCTTGGAGATCAGATTGTAATAATATACTAGGGTTTATTTAAACATCACTGTGGAATAAGCACAACATACTTTTTATAAAAATAAATCCTATATGGATGGATATTTGTGAATACAATTCTAATGTTAAGTTTTTATTAAATTTGATAGCGCCAACTAATATATTAATTACATTGAAAATAACTTAGACATTTTGTAAAGTTATATTAAAAACTTAAAATAAGTTTGGCAATTAAGCTTGCATTAACATTTTGTACAAGGTCTAAAATCACAATCACACATGTCATTCTATTTAATAATTATCTAATTTTTGTAGTATATAAGCTAAATTTGTGATAAACACAGTGATAGTCCAACATCCAAGGTAGATGATCTGTGTTTATGTGTACAACTATTGTGTTTCCTTTTTTGCTGCTGGTTTGTTGGTTGTTGATTTCAATGCTGATCTCTCTATGATATGTTTTTAATATTTACTAAAAATATGGATGAGTATTTTCAACGTTTACCAGTAGGGTTACCAAGTTCCTTTGATCAATTGGTTTTAAGATAGGAAGAATCTACGAGTAAGCCTCTGATTACGAGATTGTACCCTTCAACTAATTTATATTTTCACAGGCATAATTCCAAGAGACCCGCTGAATAAAAACAATAAAGGAGTAAATAATCTTAATTATTGTCATTGAAATTATCACAGCCCTTAGTGGGAGTGCTGAGACTTCACATGAGTAGACTAGGACGTTTGTTTGGATGAAAGGCTAGTTAAAATATGCGTCCAAAATCTCATATCCAGATGACGTCAACTAAACATCGATTTTTGGCAATTCTCTCAGATTATTATTAAGGTCCTTGGCCCTGTCGAGTGTAAGTCTAAAACGTATTTAGTGGGATGGTGGGCGGAAGGGTGATAGGCGTGGCGTGGCTTCTCAACCGACCAACATATCCTTCCGCGCCAAAAAGAACAGATGGATCACGGAAACCGTAGATGGCGCTAGCTACCGGACAGATATTGCGGAAAAATCATACGTTTGGAAATATCAGTTTTCTCAAGAACGAGTGAAATTTTTATGTATTTTCAGCAGGCAGTTTTCTATTAAAAAATGTCAATTTTATCGATAATTGATCACTATTAAAATTATAGAGGATGTGTATGTATAAAAAGTGAAACTTAATCAATATGCTTTTATTTTTGAACAAACCGTTTCAACAAAGAAAATTGAACAATAATAAAAATTATTGAAGATAACCGTTTGTTCCCATGTCTTTGCATTTCCACGCTAAATGAAAAGGGCAAATTGCCTTAACGGACTTTCATTAGCCCAGCTTTGAAAGGTTACTGGTTTTAGACATATCAGCCCTCTTGAAAAAAAAACTGGGGAGAATATAATATTTATTTTAGCCCATCCAGACCTTTATCTACTAATCAATTAGAATTCTTAGTTTACATACTGCCTCAAGTGATAAGAATGTAAGTCTATTATATATTCTATACAATACACTCTGTTTATAATTCCTTTAGAATTGGATATTAACATATAATTTTAACATTGAATACGTATCATAAAGTAGGCCTATATACCGTGTGAAGAACGTGTATCTATAGCTCATCTTCGGTTGGAGTGTAGGTGACAGCTAGCAGATGGTTCTTTATTGAAAAAATCCTCTGGAAGTATTACTAGAATCATTTGATAAAACAATTTATTGACAATATAGTATTAATAAGCAAATAATAACTATTATTTCAGAATAAGTTAACATTAATTACGTTCAGCCAATGTTTGCAATAATTAGATTTCTGTTAGCTGTCACCTACATACACTTTTACCGACGATGACCTAAGAGATATATAAATATATTAAGCGTTGGGAGAAACTATCTTCTGCACGACGTCATAGAAGGAAAGGTTGAGGTAAAGAGGAACTCAAGATGAAGGAAGAGTCAAATATTGGATGACTTGAAGGAAATAAGAAAGTTCTTGCAGCTAAAGGTGGAGGCAGAAGACAGGGTGGTCTAAGTTCATTGAGAAAAACAATGGAGCTGTCGTAAGACAAATCACCTAATAATATTATAATCTGTGTCAGGTATACCTCAGGTGGTTCTAGTCTGGACACCTTTTTTTGTTGCTATAATCTGTATCTATAAAGCTCATTGTAAACAAAACAATCCTGTGTGGAAGTGATAGCGCCATCTTGTCCGCTCACCCAGGAACAGAAGGCCATCACGTGACCGGGGTATTTCCGTGCTAAGAGGTTGTGTTGTTTCCTGGCTTGGCGTGTTTTCTGGACATCCCGGTGAGAAATAACACAGCTGGAGAGACAGGAACAAATTGTTATTACTTCTCTGATTCCTCGTCAAGTAGGGCCAGGAGTTCTCAATTGCACGAGAAGCTACAGGCGAAGCTTCAAATTGAACCCTGGCTTAAAATTTCCCGGGGGGAAGGGAGATGTTTTTATTTTTACCTGATGTGAAGTAAGCCTAGAAAGTATTCTAGGGGTGAAGACGCTACTTACTAACACATATATAATAACAATAAAAATTAGATTGACTATGGCGAAACATAAATAATATGTCTTATAATTTTGTTTTTAAAATATTTTTCTGGCTGAGTAACTATATATAGAAATTATAATTTCAGTTAGATAGTGTTAAATAACGTTAACTCGAGCTATAGGTATAATAATAAACTTTCTTAAAAGTTACTATAGTTATAAGAAATTAACTAAACCTCTGCTAGTTTAATTAGGGTTTATATAGTTATGAAAAATAAGTGTTTTCTTAGCACCGCATCTTACTACCCAACAGAGTTAAAGGCTTATATAGAGATTACACTAATTGTTTAAGAGATTTGGGAGGCTATATTTATAAGAAGTGTATTCACATTTTTTTGTATGGAGAGTGTTAAACCATTTTAGATTAAACACCCTCAGTACACCCGACTAAGTTTCGAACCTTGATCTCCCCGTAATCGGCATTAAGTCTAACATAAGAGTGGCGCGTTAGACCATGCGGCCACTGAAGTGGATTCTAACTATGCTAGTTTAACTCTTGTTAGCTAGAGATTTGTTGAAACATTTTATTTATTAAAATTAATTTTATATTAATGCATCTTAACTGAACGCAAAACCATTTAGAACATTTTGGGCTCACTTGCGTAAGGCTCTTTATTATATTTGAAGAAGTAATTAAACATTTTTATTATAAACTTTTAATTTATTAGATACATTGTAGTTAAAATAGCCGCCTAATTAAATATACCTATGTATATTTACATAAATTTTCGTTTTAGGAAAATGTTATACGTAAATAATTAGCGGAATAGTGACTTTTCATTAATTATGATTAATTACTAATTTAAATTTAAATATTAAGTTTGTGTCAATTTACTATGTACTTTTCAATAAATTGGATTTTGTGAAGTTATTAAATGTATTCATTATGGACGTTTATCTATTCCGGGTGGTTGGTACACAAATATTTGGTCAATACACGAGAGAAGTACTATAATATAGCTAACTACACACATTACATAATCCTGTGTATACAATTATTTACAAAACCAACAATTAGACATAATATCCCGTTTATGAACCAATTACCATACTATTCAACAGGGTTGCCATAAATACTATATATATAGGCAAATACAAAAAAAAAAGCTTACCAAACCAAGCTGAGGAGCACATTGCACGTATTTTTTTTAATGCTTTTATGTTTTAAAACACGTAAATTTTCTATATGTCTGTATCTGTGTGCTTGGCCATATGTTCAGACTTTATAGCCATCCAGTATAAAACTGATCCCTCTAATGAAATAAAAGACACATATAAACTAGTGTTCAGCTAGTTTGTCCCTGTTTGAACTCCGGGCCATCAATATTTCTATCCTATCTGAAATTTGCATGCTCCTAGACCAAAAGGCACTTCGTCGACCCAAGAGTGTCCTAGTAAGCTAATCGGTCGTTCAATAATTCCTAGTTGCAATATTTCTGTATCTGTGCATTTCACATTTTAATTTCTTATTAGGATATGGTTATCTCCTTTTGGCTACCAAACATACTTATAAGTCATTATTTGTCTCAAACTTTACTATTTAAGGTTTTTATGTTGCTATTTGATTCGTGTGGTAAGGTTAAAAACATATACATTACTAAATAGCTAATATTTGTACCTATATGCATCGTGGTCAGGGATATTTAGGATTAAGGGCCAGTTTCATAGTAAGATTTATTACGCCTCAAGTGCGGCGCTATACTAAATACAAGACGTCACCTACCTGGAATTGAATGGAATGGGCCAGTTTCATCACTTTAGGCGTACTAAATCTTACTATGAAACTGGCCCTAAGTCTATTTTATTTAAGCCAATACACATCTTTACAAAAATACGTATTTTTTGTGGATCCAATAGCAAGGTTTCTTTGCTCTAAAATATGAATCAGCTAATAACATAAACGACTGTATTTTAGACCAGTTAAAAACAGCTTCTTGAACTTACATATCCACCAGGATCAGTAGGAAGCTATTAACAAAGCAGTCTAATTTTTGCAGTCCTTTAAATCCATCCAGTTTACCCATCGATGCACTTAATCTGCTACGTAATTTGAACCCACCTAAACTGTGTGGTGGGACCCACTTGCAGGTAAACAGACTACAAAACTTTATCCTGGAGGTGACTAACATGACAGGTTGCACTATGGGAAGTAGGTCGTGTTACCAAGAATAGCTATGATTCCATCAGACCTGCCTTTCCAGTTTGAAAGCATGCAATTTCCCATCAAGGTTTTCTTTGCGCTGAAAATCAATAAAGCGCATGAACAAACCGTGAAGGTGGCAGGCGTTGATCTCCACGGTGATTGTTTCTGCCGTGGACAACTATATATGGGGTGTTACCGTGCTAGCACTTTCAGAAATATTTAACTTTTCACTCCTGTTGACTAACTTCGTTTAAAAAGAGGCCTTGTGTAAAATTGTGTTCATTTACTCCTTCCATTAATTCAAATATTCTGTGTATTTAGTATTAAAACCAAAACAATAATACTCTTCGTTGAATTTATTAGGTTTGCAGTTACATCTTTTATTATCTACAAGGTAATTTCATGGTAATTTCTACCTAGTGTACTAAAAACCATGGCATTGGCCCACAAGCTAGCGATACCAACCTAATGGACACAGTATTGTGGCGAAGATATTACTCAACATTTGTAGAAAAAGGATTTAATATGATCAGCACAACAAACCCTCCGGCGTTAATTTAAGCTTCCTAAACTGGAGCCATCATTTATTTATTCAAGAGGCTGAGTTAGACTCTAATCCAGACTCCCTGCTTCGCATAAAAAACCGGAAGCAGCGTGGATTGAACCCAGGACCCCTTGATTTGTAGCTAGCAGCTTTGATCTCTAAACCACAGAGGCGGTCACCCAATACGTTATTTTTATTTATTATCTGAGCGGGGATTTAAGAACTCTTGGATAAGAACGTTATTATTTGAATAGGAATGTTTTTAAAACCGACATTAATAGAGGCAAAGACATGGGAAAATATTAGTATATAATATAATAATTTGTTTCGTGTCCATAGTTATAATTATGATACAATAATATTTATAGTTAATTGTATTTTCACTTTCAAATACTGATTAAGTTATTTTTATCTTGAAAATGTTGATTATGATATTAAAGAAATATATACAATTTAATTTAAAATATTGACCAACCTTACCTAGCCTTATATAACTAGCCCATTCTAAAATAACCTGACCTGACCAACGTAAAGCCTAAGAATTAGGTGAACCTACAAGAAAATGGCTCAAGACTTACATAGAACCGGATAAAAGAATTAATAACATATATCCCAGGACTTCAAAAAGACAAAGAATTTAAAAATAAGTATGAAATACAACAGCAAAATTCGTTTATTTCATATTTTGTCTAAACCATTCTGGCATTATATAGACAGCGTAGGCATTTTATAGAACGCCTGGATTTCACACATTGCCGTTGACATATATATATATATATATATTCAGAAGGCTGTTCTCAAAAACTTATGTATTTTTAATTATATTAACAGTCTTATTTTAGTTTTGAAGTATACATTAATAGCTCACTCAGGACTCAATAGACAATGTCTATAGTCGAATCACTAGGTACATTAATTACTTTAATATATTTATAAGGTAGGGAATTTCTTCTACTCACTTTTGTCAGATTGGGCCTATTTGAATAACTGAAAAAAGAATATATATGGCGATATTTAATTATTCTAGTTCAGGTTATTGTTCTATGTTCTTTGAAAGGTTATTCAAGGTAGTTTTAGAGTATTGACTAATCTTAGAACTTTTTTGTTGATATGAATTCTGTTGTCGAATAAAGGCTAATGAGCAGGTGACGTGGCGTCGTTATTTTGATGTCGGTGTTTCATGTTTCAATGAAATGGCAACACAAATAAGTTGTAGCCTACACTCAGTATTTTATCATTTAATATTCAAGATATTCTATGTGTTTCAGTCATCCATTCCAATGATTTAATGTGAATTAGTAGTGGCTCGAGGGACTTTTTCAGATTATTTAGATTTATATCAACTTACGTAATTAAAGTTGCCAATCCACGATACATTTACAAAATCATGTTTCAAGGGTTTAACATTTATTCAGAATTTATCCTCAAAAGTTTTCGTTTTTTCCGTTTATATAAATTTACAAATTGTATGTTTAAAATAAGGAGAGAAACAAACAATACCCTTCCTCTACCCTCTTTTTTTAAACTTATCTTCACCATCGGTAATTCTTTATTTTTTCCAGATTGTTCAGCAAATTTTTCTCTTTGTTCTGTGTTTGTGGCTGCATAAACTTTAAGAGAAACTGTACCAATTTGTTTAAATGTGACGAACCAACTTCGCGGTAGTCTTTAAATCCTAAAATGATTATGATTTCAAGGTTTGGTTGTTTGTTTTTAGCTTATTTCACAAAAGTTTTATTTGTTTTGTTTTAATAGATTTATAATTAAACTATAATTAATTCGACCTGTCAAAATCATGCTATTCCACTTTTAATATGGAAACACATAACACACTTCATAATTTAAGCTCGCTTATTGAGTATTGTTCCATGAAATGTGTTTTTTGTTCCAAATATTTTCTTGCACAAAGGATAATTGAATCTGCACCACTTTTTGTACTAATAAAATTCCATTAACTTTATAATCACCTTTTTTTAAAAATATTTATTTACTGAAGTATTTTTATGACTCATTTTTAACAAAATGTTTCATCACCAGATATATTTGTTTTGCAATATATTGTTACAAATGTTAGTAATTGAGATGCGGCATTATACTAAATACAAGACGTCACCTATCTGAATCGGAACAGATAAAACCTTAAAGCAACAGCCAGGAAATATGTAAGAAAATAAATTTGATACAATAATGCATTTATTTTAAAATTTAAGAGAATTGGCGTTTGGCTCTTTATGAGTATGGGCACAAAATTAGTTCTAACAAATACAAAACGATTATATCAATAAGATCCATGATATTCTAAATGGTGTTACCCAACACTGGTGGGTCTTTGAACTAAATGTTTATAACGAACAATCTAATTGTTTAGTGATTGAAAGGTTGAGAGTTGAATCCCGGCCGAATACAACGACGGTCGTTTTTACCTAAATGGTTTCCCACTTTTCCTCCACACAACTGCGGGTACATGTATCCTTAACTCCATGTGTCACATTTCTAGTACACTAGCATAATTAATATAGATGGGCTAGACGTATAGAACTAGTGGGTAGTAATTTATAGTGCTAAAATATATGGATACAACTATATACATATTATATATAACTATATATTATATATATAGAGACAGGGTGCTCAAAAACTCATAGCTGAGACTGCACACATAGATTGTTTGAACCAAATATAATACAACATCTCAATACTCTTACATTCAAAGAACTATGCTAATACCATAAAATTGTGTGCAAAGTTTCGGTGCAGAGTACTTGGAGAGTAAAGCTGTTCAAGCATGTGTGTACAAAAAGTTGCATAGAGCTAGGCGCGTGATACTGTACATGTATTGATGGCAAGCAAGTTCTGTGATGTTGGTTCGTTAATGATGACCCTCAGAACATATTGGCAATTCCAGACGGACTGGTCTGTTATTTACTATTGATTTGTGATACGTTCTGCTACCGTGCTCCAATATATCGAGGTGTGTACTATGTGTAGTGCCACGCATCTAGCTCCTATGCAACCTGTTGTACACGCATGCTTGGACAGCTTTAGTCTCTCAGTGCTGTACGCCGAAACTTTTAACACAATTTAATGGTATTAGCATAGCTTTTCGGATGTAAGTGTGTGGGGATTTTGTTCTATTTTTGGATCAAACAAGCTATATGTGCAGTTTAGACTACGAGTTTCTGAAAAATATATATATATCAATCACTGAAACGGGTAGTGAGGCAATGTGGGCAAACCAAAAAATATTATCAAGAAAAAAAATCTGATTCATAGATTCTGTGAAAATATCTGTACATTCATCAATAATTCAATAAGTACTCTAGAAATTCAATGATACTGTTCATAAAGCAACTTATCCCAAATCTCGGCGGTGCTTGAAACCTTTTTAGAAGGCTCAATAATTTATTTTCTAAAAACTTAAACAGATTGTTCGTTGACAAGCTGATGTAATGTCCAAGTTGGGGAACTAAACAATTAATATCTCATGATTTGTGTTCAATGACATGTTAAATATGGATGTGCGTAGCTTCGAAATTTTGAAATCAAAGGTCAATCTCCCTCACTCTGACCTCTATACAAACAATAACATTCACATTTTCAAAACAGTTTGAAGGAAAAGATATGTCGAATGTCGATTTATAAAGAACATTTTTGAAATAACCCAGTAAATATTAGTTATTAACCATATTTTTATATTTTTAAACAGCTATTAACTGTATTTTAACATTTATTAGAGATAAAAATGATGTATTTTGTAAATTGTAAGCATCGATAAAGTAATTTAGATATTTTATCATAAAATAATATTGCGGGCTTGATTTTTATATTTTAAACT